>JAXBDA010006182.1:0-21595 GCA_036023075.1 Gaultheria prostrata | reverse complement strand
GAAATTTTTACAACTAAGCCAATTTTGTCCCTGCGGATCGACACTCGGTCTTAACCGCTATTCTATAGAGTGGTAGTTAATTCCACAATTTTACAAGTTTATTTTTGACACGTAACGACGCGGTCAATCCCTTATGGTGTTTACATAAAATGAGATTTAACAACTACTGATATAAATGAATTGCAAGATAATAATCAAGTAAAAGGTCACAGAAACTTCCAAACATGAAAGTCGATTCAAGCTTTTGAAACCCCAACAGATTGTACTCGATTACAATATGACAAATCAAATTGCAAAGTCTACTGTGATGAAATGTTAAAACCGAGTAGCAATATGCAATTAAACAGATTACAGGTTTGGACGTTTCGAAAATCGATGGGTAGTATGTGAAAACAGCCGACTAGATTATCCTAGGAAATTTGATCTGTAAATCTTTCCAGAGAGTAAAACCGAGTTTGAAAAATGGTTTCGCTTTAAGATTGTTAGAAACTCGGTTAGGAATCTTAGGATAATCTGGAAATAAACAAAAATAGAGACTTATAAATTAATGGGAACTTACCGGACCAAACTCAGTACACCGGAATTTGGTAAAAGACGACTCAAATCGGGGCAAGTATTATGATACTCTGTCCTTAAAGCGAATTCGCCCTCCACTACGGTGCTGATGGAATTACTCAGACGTTCGCCTCCCAGGAATACTCGATTTTCACCAATCGGAAATAGCACTGCAATCTGATTGGTATGCAAACCAGGAAACTACGCATGAACTCTCAGAACAATTTAATGCAGTAAGTGCATAATGAATGTAAGAAAACCGTGAATGAATGAGGATGAGGAGGGTCCTATTTATACAAGAATAGGCACCAGATTGGAGAGGCACGAAAATGGAAAGATGCGGCTGTTCGGAAGTGAACGGTCACCGGATATGACTCTTGGTGGTTCACGAACAGACATGCTGGAAAAGCAAAAATTTACGAACAGGTACATTGTTTCAGCAGGAGAAGGAACTGAAATAAAAGTTCATGGACCGGGTTCGACCCGGCCCAGTTAGAAAATAAAATTTCAGTAAAAAAATAAGAACCTCTTGGGCCAAGTCCAATCTTATCTAATGACCCAGCCCCGCCCAACCCGCTCCGGTCGGCGGACGGCAGCGTGCGCGTGGTGTTAAAGCTCACTATGTCCACGCCCTCTCCCCCTATAAAACTTCCATGACCCAAAGGGCCCAACCCTTTGTGTCAACCTAAGGATATATATACCCAATCACTTGTTCTCCACTTCTAATGTGGGACAAGTTTTTTCCCCCTTCTACCAAGGTTCATGTAGGCACTTTCAAGGTCAATTTCTCATTCACCTTAACTTGATTTTTGCCAACCGAGGGTTCGATCTTAATCTCTTATCTAAGACGAACACAACGGTATGTGGGTCCGTCCACATGTACATGTGGGACCCACTAAAATAATTGATTTAAAAATGATTAAAAATCATGTTTTTCCAACAACCGCACCTCTTCTCTTCACCACCACAATTGCCACCACTCGTCATCATTATCACAAATACCCATCTCGTCAACACCAGTCGCTACTTTTTTTACTACCACTATTGCCTCTCCACCACCAACAGACCTCCACTTCCACCATGACCACCATCTCACCACCACTTACCTCTTTACCACCACGACTACACCACCACTTGTGCTAGCTATTGTTAATTCCCACATCTCTTTAACCCACAAAGAACTCAATACAATCAAATACGATAAGTAAAGAAGATGGGAAGACCCTTGGGCCCATCAAGCAAACCAACACCACTCCCCGTCACCTATCGTCTTCCATCACCACCACCTTCTCTACGATCATCACCACCTCTCCACCATCACCATCCCCATCCGCCTCCATTACCATCTGTTATGACAACCACAAAGTAAGAGAAAAAACAAACCAACAAGCGATAAATCAAGGACACAAAGATTACGTGGTTTCCCTTGAGCACAAAGCAAGAAGGTACTCCGCGGGCGAAGAGCAAGAGAGGATTCACTATAAACAAAGTCCGGGGAAAGAATACAAAGAGCCGACTGTACCCGTAACTCTGATTGAAGCACCCAACAAATATCTAGGACAAAGTCTCAAGAACATGAAAGAGACGAACACCAAAGCTCGACTTCTGCTTTCTAGGACAAAGTCTTAAACATATCGACATTCTTTTGTTAATAAACGAGCATGAACGTAGCAAAGCTCGACTCGACTCTGCTCGTTTGCAGCCATGTCATACATATAATTGACTTGTGTTTGTTTTTTAAACAGTTGGCTATTGAAAGAGTCGAAGCCAGGATGAAACTTCTGCTTTCTGTTATAGTTCAATGTTATATATATTGCATTTTCTCCGTCTTTTTCCAGATTTAATGCAAGGGAGGATTTCAATCATTTGCGTCAATTCGACCGATTAATCTTGCGATGGCGTCTCAAAACTTCTATTATCACCACAATACCATGTCTTTTGAACTCTTCATTATGCCAACAGAACAAATCAACATTATTAATCCAAACACCGTGCGTAGATCAACTTCCTAACTAATAATCATTATGCCTCTCTTGCTTACAGAAGACACAAAACCAACTACAACATCAACATCATCATCAACACCAATAAGCATGAACCGGAACATCAACACCAATGAGCATGCTAACTCCGATTTTTTGTTGGCTGTTAGTCATTTTGATTAAATTTTCTACTTAAGTAGTTTGAAATATCAGACTCCATTCGCTGTTCAAAAGTTGCTTTATATGCCGCTCCTTTTCATTCTCTCTTTCTTTCTTTCTTTCTTTTTGATTCACTAGTTTTGCTCTCCGTGCACGCACGGAGTCTCGTACTCACTATTATTGTGCGGTTTTAATTTAGTTTGAATCTCTTTTTTACTATTATTTTTTTGAGTGTTTGTTGGTCATCTTTTGTTTTCTTTGTCAATTCAATTAAAATGAGGCTGTTTTATTTTACATGTAGTTTACTGTAGTTTGTTTCCTAATTTATTACATGGTGAGAGGGAAATGGGTCTCGATCCCGGGATGCAGTGTAGAGCATCCAAGAGCTCTATCACATGAGCTAGACACCAATTGCAATAGATTGTTACATTTACCCTCATTGATGCTAAACCGGTGGAATCGAAAATTGGTGCTCCCAGTAAGGCCTATACGAAATGGGTGGCGGAAATGGCCAGAAGAGCACCTAGGGTAGTCAACAATGGCTCCCAACCAAACTATGGAACTCTTATCTCAATTTAATAAACCTACACATACAAACTATCAAGACTATAGACAACTGAGGGACCTATGGATTATTTAAAACCATTAGGTAGAGTTATTAATGGTTCTTGAATGACTTTTCCACATGTACCACATTTTCTTCTGAAAGTTAATGAGACTATAACCACTAAAATATCCTGTCGGTGGGCTCAACTCATAGATATTAGATATTCATAGGTAAACCTATTGGAAGTGTTTTTTTTTTACCATTTTTAGATATTCATTGGTAAATATTCATAGATATTAGATATTCATAGGTAGATATTAGATATCCTGTCGGTGGGCTCAAGTATCCTATTAATTGTAAGTGTTTTTTTACCATTTTTTATCGTTATTTTGTTTTATTATTATTTTTTTGGTGTTATTTTCTTATTACTAATTTTGTCGGTTCATATTTTTGTGCCCATGCTTGCTTTATTTGACTTTTATTGGAAATTGTGTTGTCTACTTATAGGGTGGTGGTGAATACAAGGATTTCCTTGTCATAGGGGTTGTCCTCACTTCAGTTATTATAAAGTTAAATGCCAGATTGAATCTGATATCTGTTCTAAATTCAATGCCAGGAACATAGCGTTAGAGACCAATCCAATTTACCATAAAAAACTGTCCACTTACAAAATGAAAAAATTTAGCTAAAATTCCAGATAACATAAATATATAATTTTTGAACACGTGTGAACTGATAAATACATGTCTCCGTTTTTCATGTATCCAAAGTTGTAAGACCATGTGCGGCAGCTGATGCTTGCCTAGCGCCGAAAGGTCAAGGAAGTTGGTGAACTGGGCGACCGAACCAATCCTAAGTTCTTAATCAGACTTAGTGGGCCCACCTATCAATATATTAATACACTCATATTTGAAAGATTTATGAATTACCCAAAGTTCCATTCAGCACAAACGAAGGGTCCAATCCGGAGATGAACATAAAGGCCTGCTTGTTGCACCAGTTTGATGAACTACACCAGATCATACCTCCCCCCAAAATAATACTGGAAATCAATACATAATAATAATAATAATAAGCTTCTCAAATCTCAATTCAACAATTCCATTTTCCAATAAAAAAAGGATTTGAATAAACATGGGTTTTTTTTCCAAGAATACTTGTCCAGGAGAAGGCTCATGCCCATTCCAGAAGACATAGGTCTTTATAACATCCAAGCCTCCATCTGTTGCCTTTTGTATAAGATCAGGCCACATCTGCAACCAACCAATAAATCAAAAAAAAAAAAATTCAAAAAAAATCAGCAAAATAGTTAATAAAAAAAACTAAACTCCAATTCATTGCCCAAAAAAATTACAAATTTAGGAATACCCATTACATAAAAGGGCAAAAAAACTCTGTCAACAACTACTATGCAAGGAATAATCCCTCCCAAAAAATTGATATTTATTTGGAAAAAACAACATATGATAAAAAAATACAACAGAAAACTCCAATGCATGGCAAAAAAAAAAAGAATATAAAATAAATGGGAAAGGAGATGGATCCTCTCTGGTCCAACTTTTGGACTGGAGAAAACAGTGCTGCAAGCAATGGTTCGGCTTTCATAATCAACTCCGACGGTCAGAGTTGATTAGCAAATCCGACTCATTGATTTTACCAATGCATTGTGTAGATATGAACTGTCTTGTCCAGTCCAAACATTGGACCGGAGAGGATCCGGACCCAATGGGAATACTTAAAACAAAAACACAGATACCCATTTTAAACAAGGGCATTGAACAGAGCTGAGATCAGTAGGGCCTAATGATGCCAAAGAAAAGGTATTGTGTGGTCTTCATCATGAATAATTGAGATGAAGTACCAAAAAAACGTGAACCTAAATATAATTATGGCGTTTTCAAGTTTTATGCCAAGATTATGGTTCTTCCTCAGTGAAGAACTTCATTAGGCAAATACTTTCAGGTACAAAACGATCAATTTCTGCTCTCCAAAACTCTTAAATTGGACTTCGACGAAGACCTAATTAAGATCGAACCCTTGTCCCAACTTTCAAAACCCAGGTTGATACCCTGCTTTTTCTTCATCGCTCTTTTCCAATTCATTTGATTTGGAACTCTGTTTCCACCAGCATCCACTTGTGAAGATGGTGAATCAATAGCTTCAATTTCAGACTCGAAGCTCCAATTCACAAATGATTTGATACCAACTGAATGAATTAAAAAGGAGCACCAATCAGATGAGCTCCCTATTAGAATTTCTTAAAATTTAACGGATCATACATTAGAAACCCTATCAATTAGTAGTAGTGAAATTAGAATCCTAATTGTGGAATCAACGTAAGAAACCTCGGGAATAATAAAAAGAACCCATAAGTAGAGAACTCACCGTCGAAATAAGAGGAATAGGAATTGTAAATCCCAAGCGTGAGCGAACACGGTTCGGAGGCAGCGATGTGTGAGACTTCTACTTGCTGTCAATCTCGGTTCGGAGGCAGCGATGTGTGAGACTTTTACTTGCTGTCTTCGTCGGCTGTCAACTCGTTCAAACTAATCTTAGCGTCGTAGTGTTCCCCATTTTTCCAGCCTTCTGTTCTTGGCTGATTCTATATCAATCGGATGACAATGAGAGAGAGAAAACGGGGGAGCTTTTATATCAAGATTATGTAAGAAAACATACCGAATTGGGCCGATTTGCATAGATGAAACCATAGCTGAACCATGGATGCAGAGAGAGAGAGAGAGGGAGATCCAAATGTATCAAAGAGAGTTTCTTCCAACCTATTTGTGTTTTCTTCAAATAGTGTTAAAGTCTGGTGGAGCATTGAATTTACTCCATCACCCAACCTATACCAATAATGTATCCCATATTAGTCAACTACAAAGTGGCCCACCAGAAGAAAACCCGGACGAAGGAAAAATGAGGCAGCCATGGTGGCCCACCCAAGGAAAAAGGAGACAGAGATATAATGGCACTGTAAGTTGAAGTGACAGCAACGATTTGAGTATACACTGCAAATCAGCAGAGCATTCAAGGGAAATAACTATCGTAAAGAAGGGCATAGATGTCACCAAAAAGAGAGGCCGAAAGAGGAGTGGGAGTTTTTCCTTTTAAGACAGGTAAGATTTGAAGATTTTGCTAGAACAGTGCCTCAAACAAGAGCCTGATTCCTGGAGTCGTAACACAGTAAACCTTCAAAGCAAAGAGCCCTTTTAGTTACATTCCAACTTCATGCGAAAGCCACGCCCAAAGCCTATCAACTACAAAATAGCCCTAGGAAATATGCAAACTGCATCTAGAGCAAAAAGCTATCCAACAAGTTATGGAGGCCATTTTTGTCCAAAGTGACAAAACAAAACTGGCAAGCTGCCTTGGTTATTTTATGTATAGGTTCTTGATGGAGAGATGTATTCCTTTAACTACTCCTGCTGTCAATATCTTGTTTTAAAAGATAATTACCTCATCCTGCTATCAGTATTATGTCTGTAAATTTGACTGAAATTTCCCTATACCGATCATGGACTGAGCATGAGGCGTCGTGCTTCGCACGTGGTCTAAGACTTGTTCTTAAATAAAGGAGTTGTTGTGCCAGTGCTCTGCATCCGTACCTATGATTTCCCGCACACTCCTCTCAAATAAAGACCCTTTGGAAAATGTGCGATTTTTTTTTTTTTTTTTTAAAGAGGAAACTGTACCCCTTGTGTGTGAAAAATCAGAGTACTTGGCTCAACAATTGTGTAATTTTACTTAAGTGCAGTGAGATTGTTAGTTCAATTGTAGTCCAGCAAAAGTTGATACTCTTGTTGGTGGGTAAGTCGGTACGGACTGGGGATACTACCAACATATGAAAAAAATAACTTATGAATCAAAGTTTCTGCTTCTGCTTATCTAGGGAAAAAAAGGAACTAACAAAATGCTTAAATATTACTGCAGACAATCCACATGCTTTTGCATTGTGCTTTTAAAACCCACTATTTTTTAGCAAATATCAAAATAAATAAAAATTACGCTAACACCAATTTAATGGACAGGGCTTAAAGGGCACCAAACAATGAAAAGGAAATTTGAAAGCCGAGGGAGAGTAATCTTGATTGCCAAATT
Organism: Gaultheria prostrata; assembly: GCA_036023075.1. Lineage (NCBI taxonomy): Eukaryota > Viridiplantae > Streptophyta > Magnoliopsida > Ericales > Ericaceae > Gaultheria > Gaultheria prostrata. Next base: position 14,254 of record JAXBDA010006182.1, on the reverse strand, counting down.
GAAATCTGAAACTGAAGCAAGAACCACCATTTTCATCTCCTTTGTGCCCTCCGAAGAACAAAAAATTAGGAATAATCTCTCCTGAAGGAGGACTGGGTCATTGAGAGGGGCCAATGTAATCTCTCATCAGACTTGCAGGATGGAACCAAGATTTCATATACGGGGTTGTCATATAGACAAGAATAAACAACAATAAGATTTTAAAACTTCAAAATTTAGTGCAAATGTAAAAAGTATGATTGTAAATTCCAATAGCATTGACATTAATGTGTTTATACAACAATACACACCGGAATTTGGTAAGTAAGAGAATAAGTAATAAAAAAAATACTAGATAATTTTACGTTTTCCCAAATTAGGAGTGGCCCTGACCCTCATAGCATACCTTTAGTTGGATCCCTATCTTCGGTCACAATTAAGAACAACAAATCCGTACTTGAAAATAAAAAACCAATCTCCTCAAAGTCACACTCAGGAAAAGCACACACAGAGCGTCAACGCGTCGATGGTCTAATGTAAGTCATTAACTTTGTTCTTTTTTTCCTTTTTATCCAACTTTGGTTTTGCTTTCTTTGGTCATCTCTTTTGCAAATGTTTGTTGTTGTTGATCATAGAGGTGCTTGCTGTTAGTTTTTCTTTTGTTTGTGGTAATTTGTGGTCTCTCTCTTTTGCAAACATGAAACTTCACTAATCAACATTAAATCCCCGTTATATAAGAGATTATAAAAACAAATAAACCATATTAGAATTACATGTCCATTCACTGTCAAATCCATAAGTAATGCTTTTTGCTTTTGTCATGTATAACCAAATCTTAAGATTTACCAGTCCTTTGCTATCCAGGATACAACATATCGGCAAGGAAAAAACAGTGAAATTACAGAGCTTATCCACCAGAGTTTCTCACGAAATTATTCCTCAGCTATCACATTATTCATTAATAAACGATGGATTTTATCGAGCGTCCTTTGATAGAAGATTATGGGTCTCAATTTTCCGAGCATTGCTGAGGTCATCAACACTGTCGCCTCTTTCAAAAACAGCAGCAGCCCCCATCCCTGTGCCTGCAGATACGTTACCAATAAGAGGGAAAAAAACATGCTTCAGAGATCACATCAGGAGCAATGTCCTCTCGAGGAAAATACAACAGCTAAGCGGTGTAAGAGGGGAGATTGAGGGAGAGGACCTATGCACATAGAAATAACTCCAAAACGACAGTCTTTGCCACGGCGCTTCATCTCGTGTAATAATGTGGCGACACAACGCGCTCCTAATAGCAGGAAATTCATACCATTAGAACCCATAATATAATTTGAATGCTCCAATATAGCATTTCACAAATTGAAAATTCAAATCCACTACGAATATTTGGGAACTTGGTTAGGCATATAACATGTTTGATACACGCGAGATGTGCATGAGAAAAGGTGTTTCAAGTAGGAACATCTTTCTTCACCCAATGGGAAGGAGCAAACACCATTATGGAGACGTCTTGGATTGGATATTGGATAAAAGAGGAGTAGATCTTTTCAATGGGATCGAACAAATATAATCATGAAGAAGAAATTTGAGAAGCAAAATACCTGTTGCACCCAAAGGATGCCCAAGTGCCATTGCGCCTCCGTTAACGTTGATCTTCTCTGGATCAAGCTCCAGTTTCTTACGGCAATATACAAATTGGGATGCAAAAGCCTGTGTAAAACCAAGCCCACAAACAGTCATATAATTTGAAATCACTAAAAAAATAAACAAATAACCAAGTGTTCCTAACAGAGAGAGATTACCCATTTCAGAAGTCCAAGGTACACTGGAAAGTGGTAATCTCATATGTGAATATTACCTCGTTTATTTCAAAAAGATCAATATCATCAAGTTCAAGACCAGCAGCTTTGACTGCAGCAGGAATCGCAACAGCTGGGCCAACACCCATGATAGCAGGATCTACACCCACAGCAGCAAAAGTCCTACAACAACACAAACCTCTCACCCTTGTGAATTTATAAGTAAAACTTGACTTTTCTTGACTCTATGTGGTCCGGCCACAAGACAGATGTTGAGGATTTCAACCCTACAGACACGTGATAGCTAAAACTCCACATTTATCACAGCATGTGCATTAAGTGAAGTGATTTGTCCTGTTGTAAAAGCCATCACTCTACTACCAATCATTAATCAGCAGAACCTGAAACCTTTTATTCAACCCGAAAACCATTTCCATACACCTTACATAGCCGCAATAGCAACTCCTCTATGTGGAAGGGTGGTCATAAAAATTATGGCTTCGCGAAATTTGGAAAGAACTAAGAACACTTTGTGATGACGTACGAGTAATTGCTTAAATGCAAGAGTGGACCAGTCTCTGCAAGATCAGAAACATGGCTCCGATAGAGCCAACTTGGGGGTGGATTAGCATAGCCAATGCAGGTTATGACTTTGATTAAGTTTCACAGGGGCTTATGTACCCATCCAAACAATTTGCAACATATGACTAATGAAAAATGAAGGAAACTAGATCATTCAAGCTTATTTGATGCTTAGTTTTTCCTTCCACCATGGTTTGGACAATTTTGGAGTACCTCATCAGAATTTGACTGACCGAAGTCGGACAGAAAACCAAACAATAAAAAGGGCATATCGTGAAGATTTGTAGACACATCCATAAAATGAAATTGAGAAAATGAGGGAGTGATAGGGTGATAAGTCATAACAAATAGACCAAAGAGCTGATCACAGGTAAGAAATGCTATTTAAGGTGACTGTGGAAACTTTATATCCAACTCAAAACCAATTGTCCATGAGAGGTGAGGTCCCCCATCTTATTAAGTGATCACTCATTCCATCCCCAAGCAATGTGGGATTGTATTTTCCTTCAGATCCCCCCTCACGTGCCACCTCATTTGTGGTCTGTCATGTGTAGCCTCTTTTTGGGTTCATCATGCAACCTTTTTGCTGGTTTGTCATCCTGGGATGTGGACTGTAATTTTTTTTTTTAAATGTGGGGTGGAATGGGTCCCGCTCTGACACCATGTGGAAACTTTGTCTAAATCAAAACCAATTGGCCATGAGTGGAGAGGTCCCTCATCTTATTAAGTGATCACCCGTTCCATCCCCAAGCAATGTGGGATTGTATTTTCCTTTAACAGTGACCATGCACAGCAGTACCGGTACAGGAAAACGAAGTGCAAATCCAGTTCTTCACCTTGTTGCTAAGTGTCTACGATGTCACGGCTTAAGGAGTCTCTGGTTTATAGAGGTTATGCAAGGTTCAGGGTCACAGATAGGAATCAGTTCAGACAAGGAATCTTCAGCTGATAAGCTTCAAGCATCGATCTGTTCGCTGTCTTCTTCCACTATTGCCTTCCATGGATGACTGAGATTGGTTTTTGCTGAATCTTCCGTCTATTATGGAGGTATTCTCAGATCTAGATTTATTAAATTGAGATCTAGTACTTGTACCCATTTTTGGGGAGATATGCAAATAATTTCCGATCAATTTTCCGATAAGTTTTATGGATAAACCGCTGTTCATTAGTGGCAAATGGAAACCATAGGCTGAAATTAAAACCCATGTTTTGGGAAACGGTGTGTTGTGTTTCCATACAGATTAGGGCTATGGCTTACATTGGGCTTCGTGGCTGTCCATAGTGGGCGTATTCCCTGGCTGGGAAATAGCATTGACCCATCACAAAAAAGAATGCTGGGCTTTTATAGCCTTGTTCCTCTATGATATTGCCAGTGATAAATTTTAAAGTAAGGGCCCACTAATTGTTAATTTGGTGAATATATTGGCTATCGGGCCTCGTTTTATTCATGGTGGGTCATGGGCATTGTTGATAAACTTATAACGTGACCCTCACATTTGGATTTTGGTCCAAGTTCGGGGTCTCTTGAACCTATGTTCAAACGGTTCTATTTCTCCTCTGCTTGGTAATAGTGAGAAGTTGGAATTTGGTATTGGCATCTTCGGCATTTGGTAGAGGGTGACTTGGGGTCCGAGGGCAGAGTTACTAGGTTGATGGCCCAAGTTTCTATGGTCTGGGGTTCTTCGAGGGAGATGGAGTTTACTCTGGGGCTGACCCTAGTCATGGTTCTGCCTTAGCATGGCCTAGGGGTCTCATCCACCTTTGGCCCCGAGTACTTTGTGTGATTACTGTTTCCATTGTGGGGGTCATTTCTATACTTCACCGTGTGTGGAGGTTTGATGGATTAGGATAGTTGCATCTTGTGGTTGATTGTGTGTGTACGGAGTCCAAGGGCGGAGAATACCATTGGATGTGTTCAACGTAGTGGTGGCCTTGGTTTTCTCTGGTCCGGGGGTTATCCCTTGGGGCTGGCTCTGTCAATCATGATCTTTACTAGGGATTTCACCTATCCTTAGCCATATACTTGACCGTTCGATAACACGATGGGCTATTTTCATATCTTCATGTTCTTGCTCTACCACTTCTGGGTTATGATGACGACCTTGGAGCTTGGATAAGGGGGGTTGTGTCGGGTGGACTAGGCATGTGTTCAGCGTAGGGTTCTATGGGGAGTTCCCTTGGGCATTCTTGCTTGCCGATGTTCTGCTATTGGCTTATCTCCTTGAGGCCGAGCTTATCTGTTGTTGATATATTTCCATAGTTGTGGGTCAGACGAGACTTTAATTTTTACGACCTTGCTCTACTTCTTCTGGGTTATGATGACGACGTTGGAGCTTGGATGAGGGTGTTCGCAGTTTCGGGTGGACTAGGCTTGTGTTCAGCATAGGGTTCTGTTGGGGAGTTCCCTTGGACATTCTTGGTTGCCGATGTTCTACTAGAGGCTCATATCCTTGGGACTGAGTTTCTCTGTTGTTACTGCTACCATAATGGAGGTTTAGCGGGGCTTAATCAACGTAAGGCATTCGACACTAATTACCACTATTACTTTTATGACTGTTCTTTACACTGTCCGTGCCCGCGTCGTCGTTGCCTTTCTTTCCCTCAGGCTAGCTAGGTCAACGGGACGCGAGCATGGGCTAACTCAAGTACCAGATTATTTGTTATCCATCATGATAAGTTACTACTCAGATACTTTTGTTATTTATCCTAGCCTTGCGGGTTGTGCATGGCATTGGACTCACTAGGTCAACGGGACGCGAGCACGGGCTAACTCACGTACCAGATTATTTGTTATCAATCATGATAAGTTACTACTAAAATACTTTTGTTATTTATCCTAGCCTTGCGGGTTGTGCATGGCATTGGACATACTTTTGTGCTGCACACTGCATCTACATATCTATACCTATCCCCGCAGGTTGTGCAAGGGCTTTCCATTTTTCCCACCCCGGTGGGTTGTGCCGGGGAGTACACACTTTTCTTTTCTTTCTTTTGTCCTTGCTAGGGTATGCTCTTGTAAGCTGTATATTCGGTTAACCTCTTTTTATTTCAAGTTGATTTAACACAACCCCCGCCCCCCCCAAAAAAAAAAAAAAAAAAGTGGAATTTTACATGAAAGCAATAAAGAAGAAATGAGACATTGAAGGAAATGAATAAGAGAGATATAATAAGATCATGACCTACAAACGAGGACTAATAATTGAGAATTGAAACTGCAAACATTGGAAAATAGAACCCAAAAAAACAAAGACCACTGCTCTTTATATAAACCCTCCTACCTTTTTTAACAAGGTAAACCCTCCTACTTGACTAGACAGTATTATCAAATTAGCAGAAACAGGTTTGACATTAACATTAGCACGAGGTGTAAATACCTTAACCACGCTTAATCTGGGTGTAATAAAAGCAAATGTTCTGAAAATCACAAACCTGAACACACCGAGAATGGGTAGTCCTTTTTGCATGGCAACACTTCTCTTCATAAGTAGGACAGCTCCAGCGCCATCACTCACTTGACTAGAGTTACCTAAGACACAAGCACCAAAAGCAGTAAGAATAAAACCAATATGTTCCCAAAATGGAAGTTCAACTGTCAGTGTACTGAATCACCAGCGGTGGTTGTCCCATCTTTCTTAAAAACAGTCTTCAGTTTCCCCAGATCTGACAACGATGCGTTAGGCCGAATACCATCATCAACGGAGATCGTAACAGGTTTCTCCTCTCCAGTTTTGGGATCAACAATCTTTTGAATATAGCACCAAATATGTCATTGCACAAATCATACAACATATTAAAGCCTTGGAAAAACATCAAGCAACTGAAATGGGATATCACAACTTCACCCATATGGCAGTCAAAAAATCACACCTTTGTGGCCACAGGGATTATTTCCTCTCTAAATTTACCAGAAGCAGTCGCCGCAGCAGCCTTTCTATGTGACTCGACCTGGCAACAAATAGAAGTAATGAATAATGTTGACTAAATAGAAGAATCACACCACCGACACATCTGCTCAACTCACTGCAGCCTGGTCTTGCTCCTGCCTAGTAACACTAAAGCGCTGTGCAACATTTTCTGAAGTAATACCCATGGGGAGTAGGCAATTTTGCGCTTCTGCCATTGTTTTGACCTGATTTACATATAATACAAGCTTGTCAGCACATTTAGCTAATCCACTGCTTCTCAAGAACAGGGAGGGGAAAAAAGGGGACATACTCTTGGGTTGACTGATCCTTCCCATGCCATTGGGTTTGCTGTCATGGATTCCAACCCAGCACCAATACCTATTTGTAGAATATATACCACAATAAAAACAATAATAATTAGAAACCGATGGCACATCAAGATCGTATAGATAAAAGGCATCCACCAACATATATGAATTTTACCAATATCATAAAATCCAGCTTTAATAGCTGCAGCTACATCAGCAACTGCTTGAAGACCAGATGAACACTGCCTATTCACAGTCCTAATTGGAACAGTTTCTGGGTGTTGGCCAATATAAAAAAATGTCAGTTATTGAAGATTATGAAACTAACGATTACAAATTCAAACAACGATAGGTACCAGGGAAGCCGGCATAAAATGCAGCCATCCTACATTCACTTGCCCTTTGAGACCCTGGTGCCAATACAGTCCCCACGACAATATCTCCCACTTCACTTGGATTCAAATTCGTTTTCTCTATCAACGCCTGAATGATATTGAGTCATCATTAGTGTATAAAAGTGGAAAATCTTATCAAGCCTCATTTAGATTTTTAGCAAAACAAACTGATCAAATTGAGTGATGATAAAGACACAAACCTTAAGAACAGGTGCGAGTAAATCATCAGCATAAGTGTCTTTGAAACCACCCCTCTTTGACTTGCAAAGTGGAGTACGATAAGCACTGCACACGATGAAAAGCAATAAATGCGTGAACACCATCAATAGTTAGTTTACCTAGTTGAGTATCAACAGAGAAGTAAAAATACCAATGTACAACTATCATCAGAAGCAACAGAGTTACTTACGCCACGATAACTACATCATCCCCATAAACAGAAGCCCTGTGGTATGCTGCACTATCTCCAGCAGCACAGACAGATGCCTGGATGTAAATAGTAACTAGTTCAGAGAACAAACAAAAGGAATGCCAAGACATAAATGCTTCACGGCATGTGCACTTCTATCAACCAGTAAGGAACAATACAAGCATAAGACAAGTTGGACAATTCTAACAACTCAAAATTCGGAATTTTCCGAAATCGCCAGTAAGCACCGGTATTGTAGCAGCAACAGAATTTGATGTGCAAGGTACCGGTTACTCACAAAAACGGGACATATTGGCCAGTACCGGCCAGTAAGGGATTCAAACCCTAGTTTAAGCATTAAGCGTACACTAAGCACAGTCAACTCTAGATCATCAACCCCGTAATCTCAAACAGTGAAACTAGCGTAGTTCCACAAGAATATATTAGGGAACAGTTCAACAAAACCCCAAAATTTAAATGTCAAAGTAACATGATACACAACAAAACCCCCTACTGTTTCAAACTCTAATATTCATATAATTAGTGTTCTAAAAGTCATCTTAGGAGATGCCTAGGTGCATGGGCGGAGTCATGAAGGGACAAGAGGGGTCACTTGACCTCTCTCACTTTAATTTCTCACAAGGATTTTTATTCATTTGGAGCTAAATTTTATAATTTTGACCCCTCAAAAATTTCATAAATTGCCCCAATTTGCTTAAAATGCATAGAAATCTCAAATTTTTCTTCATTTCGAGAGTTGATAGTATTACAGATTAGGCAATCATACATTATTTTTGAAATATAATAAGTCAGTGGGACCAATTATAAAGCAAAATTATATTTATCACTGTATATCTACGTTATAGTTAACCTCATAGGGGTGTTCCACTAAGAGAGTTTTTTGGATTTTCACGGCTTTTTATGTGATGTATTGTGACATAGTGACTGCCCCGGTTTTAGGAATAAGCTGGCTTTTTGGCTTTTTTGAGTTAGTGGAATGGGGCCTTAATTTAGTTATTACTTTACATGAGCAAATAGAAAAAAACAACTTGCATATAGATCTAATTTTTTACCCCGCTAACCTAAAATCTTTGCTCCGCCTCTGCCTATGCCTAGGTGCTAAGCAGAACCCCAATGCCTAGATTTTAGGGTCTAGAAGGTAATTAGGCATTTTTGCATTAGTCAGCAATAGGTCGCAGACTAATTGGCTATGCAGCGATTAATCGGCGGGTTATATGTGGTAATGTTTACAAGTATTTTGGGTTTAAAATTGTACAGTACTAATAAAAGAAGGTACAGGGTGTTCAGTTTTATCTTAACCAGCCGTTCAAAAGATGACAAACAATTCAGATCAAACCCTATATCGGCTAACAAACTACATGCATAACACACACAAAATATATATTATAAGTGTTAGGTTTTAGTTGATACTTTAGTCTTAATTTATTGCTACCTTGTGTCGTTTTAATTCTTACTCAAACTTTGGTGGGAAATATATCTTTCACGCATTGAAAAGCTGACTAATCTCTAGGCGCCAACTAGTCAGCCTAGCGATTTTTGGAACATTGTATCCATAATTTCCTTTAGACTGCATTGATCTCCACAGATTAGCGAAAAATCAAAATCCATATACTACACAGTTAGATGTGTATGTCCCTCACATCTCAATGACAAGTTTGCACGTTCGTTCCGTTGCATTTCAAATTGCAAACCTTCACCTAGAAACCTCTGGTACAATCACTTAGAGCCACGTTCAGGTTCTAAGTACATACTTGTACATACAGAAACAATGTCCCAAAATATAAACAAAGAATAGTACATAAGGTTCCATGATCAGAACCAAACTGGCTCACTTACTTGCCAAGCATGCTCTGGCTTCTTTTGTTCCTCACCCGGACACCGGTTATGGATTTGCTACCTCTTGCCCTCTTACTACTATTGTTTAGTTGTTATTTATTTTGTGATGTTTCTAGTACTCTTGGGACTTTGACTTTGTATGCTTGTTTTATCTAATGATATTTCTATTTATTTCTAAAAAAAAAAAACTGGCTACCCAAATTAGGCTCACGGGTAATAATTTTGGCACTCCACTTTTTAAAAAGCCATTGGTTTGAACACTAGAAGGACATTGGTTATCCAAAATATAAATTGCCAAAATAATTTTCCTTTTCTAATCAAGAAATAACACCAAACGTGCACACGTGTCCAAACCACAAGCCATAGATCCAAATTAAATATTCCAGATGGAAATCAATAAAACCAGCGACGACCAAATACTCAAACACCAAATTCACTGAATTCAAGCTAGTCGAGTGACAACACGATCACCTAATGATATTCACGATCAATCGGAAATTCGCCAATCTTCCTAAAGCAGTGACGGATCAAATTTGACCCAATAGCGAATGGTATGAAACGATTTGGAGTTATTAGATACTTACTGAGATAGCAGAATCGATATTCTCGAGTGTAGACGAGGTGGAAGTGGGTCGAAGGTGTTCAAGCAGAACTCGCTGTCTCTCGATTGCTCTCTCCATATCTCTCTCTCTCTCTCTCAATAGGTTAGATAAGGCAGACGCAGGAGGGGAAGAAATATTCCAAAATAGTATAAACACAAAGAATATCCCAAAATATAAAGGGGCCCATTGGCAAAAATAAACTAATTTGTTTGGCCTTTATTCAAATTATTCTGCATTTAAGTTTTGCGTTGATTTTTGGTGACGTAGAGAAATCTCAATTCAAAAATTATTATATAACATTAAATAATTCATTTTATTTTTATTCAAATTATTTTTGTATCGATTTTTTGTGATGTAGAGAAATCTAAAGTCAAAAATTATTATACAAATATTATATTAAAAACGTCCACTAAAGACAAAGATAATCAAATATTTTATGGATTGTTAGATTGCTTTTGTATTTATTTAAAAAAAATTAGTGTAATTAATAGTTCTCTACTCTTTAGATTCCTCTCGTCGAAATGAACAAATAATCCAAAAAAAATCAACACAAAACTAAAAAATACAAAAAAAAAAAAATTGAATAAAAGAATGAACCAATGATTTTTTTTTTTTTTTTGCCAAAGCACTCCCTCTGTCCTCATTTTCCTAGTCCCTTTTAGAGATTTTAATTTTTTAAGGAAGCGTAATAATTATTTCAAAGAATATATTATCTTTCAAATATGGCCTTCAATTTGAAATTTGATTGATGGAAATAATACTAGTTCTATGAATTGATTGAGTTGTGTAGAGCCCGGGCCCTAACAGTATCTTGTGTCGCCACTGTTCACAATCATTATATAGGACCCACACATACTATACATGTTTGGCCCCCCAAAATGGATGTGAGTTTGTGTGTTTTGTCTTTGCGTAAGTGTGTGCGCTAGAAAAAGAAATTGTAGGGCTTGTTCGGTTTGGGTCTCAAGACCCGGTTTCTAAATTATTGCTCAATTATTATCTCTATTTCTTTTCCATCATTACATCTATTTTTAATTATTATTCCCGTTTCTTTCTCTAATCATTACACCTAATTTTCAAGTATTACTTTCATTTTTCTCTCTACTCAAAACCCAAAACCCAAATCTGAAACCCAAACCGATCAAGGTGTTAGTTTCACATATTATGCCTCAACAACTCTTACTTGTGGAATATCATTGCCAGAATCGATAACTAAATTTCTGTTATTACAAAGGGTTAAACGTGTCCACTTCAGGTTGCTTAGGCTCTAAGCTCTCTCTCTCTCTCTCTCTCTCTCTCTCTCTCTCGTGTGTGTGTCAAATAATAGTAATTTTATTGATAATAACTCAACCATTACATTAAAAAAGATGATTATCTCGTTCTAGAAGACTCAATAACCAATGAGGAGGTCTAGAATTCCCATGTTTTTATACCAGAACCTCTGGGCCAACACTTGCCAACTTGTTAGCCACTGCATTTGCTGATCTACGAACGAACCGGAACCCACGACTTGCAAACTGATGTGCCAAATGCCTAATGTCCTCAATCAGAACTTACTGGGCACTTCACCTCGTTGTTTAAAATCTTCACCAGCTAATATTTGTGTTATAGGGCTGTGATTCGGGAAAAGACCAACCTAATATTTGTGTTATCGGGTTTGAGCCATTTTATAAATGTGTCCCGTCAAAAGTTCCCACTTGTCTGTAAAGTGTAAAAACCCAACAAATGGAACGTTTTTAAGGTTTGAGATTCGCAAATATTTGATCAAATTAAGATTTCCTCTGTATCAGATAGAGTATAGATACTTACGAATACAGATTACAAGTCACTTATCAATTAATTATAAGCTTGTTTCTAATGGAAAAATGCATCCCGCAAATCAAACGGGATTAGTTTAAAGAAATCTTCTACAGTAAGTATTTTTGAAAAACAAATAACTAGTCAAATTTTGTTGGCCATTGAATTTAATTATGTCCCTTATCGCAGGGTATTATCAAGGGAAATCATTTGATAGAAGAGCCAATATTTACCCTAACCATGTCCCTCCGTTAGTCCGCTACATTTGATTTAAATTCGTAACCTCACAGTACTTAGTGATCATTGCACGCATTTTGTGGAGCGTGGTATATCTCGAATATCCGGAGGAATAACAATGCGTGCCGGAATGGGAGTTGGCGGAACAGAAACGTTTCCATCATCGATCCATTCGCTCAGTCCTCGTATTCGAACAACCTTTTGTCCTCTGCTTTGGGCTGCAGTTCATTACGGTATTCCATGAGATCCAAGCTGTTAACAGGATCTCGATCATGCCTTGTCAATCAACAGTGAAACTACTATTAAGGCAGCAATGTTCGTCCACTCATGCAAGTGGTGGCTAGCTCATGCGAGAGCTCTTGATTGTCTAACACTGCATCTCAGGCTCGAGTCTCATTCCATCCTCCCCATGTAGTAGATTAGGAATGGCCAATGACAAAAAAACAAAAATGTTCGTCGACTAATGTACATGTTCTTTGCATTTGAAAACGTTTTTTTGTTGAAAGTACATGATCACCATAGAGTTTTTCTTTCTTTCTTTTTATATAGGGTACATTTCACTGACCTCCCCTGAGGATTTTAACAAATACAGATACATCACCTCACATTTCAAAAATTGCACTAAATTCCCCTTTCCTGTACTTGTCAGTTGCACTTTGCCCCCAACCGTTAGTCAACCATCACTAAAGGTGACGGAAATTGGTCAGTCAACCAAAAGTGGAGATTCATTCCCCATTTTGCCCTCATCTCATGTCTTAAGCCATTTACACATTGTTTTTCATTCCTAAAATATGCAAAAAATACATACTTAACTTATTCAAACTTAATATACAACCCCCCAAAAAAATCTTCACCGAAAATTAACAACAGAGAATATATGTTCAACATTTTGGGTTAACCAAGGTATTTTTTCCTTAACAACAGAGAATACATGTTTTACATTTTGGGTTAACCAAGGTATTTTTTCCTTAGTCTTTTTTGAAGTTTTTTAAGGTTTTGCAAAAAAAAAAATTGTTACTTTTTTTCGTTTGTCTTGATAAGAGGAATCTAATAAATAGAAATATATGGACCAATTTGAAAACAACAATTAAAAAAATGAAATAAACAAGATAATCCAACTTATTTTGATTAATTTTGGCCTTTTTCTAACGTCTATAAAATTTGGTCCGTACTTTTTACTTTCTCGATTACCCTTGTTGAGACGAACCTAAAAATTAAGGGCCACTTAAATAATCATCCTCATACTACCTTCAAATTAGAGTTCCATCCTGTGCTCTTTTTGGTGTTATGTTTTCATCCCGAAATTCAAATAAACCCAAATTCGCCCTTTATTGTATATATAGATATATATTAGAAGATTAAGGACTAAAACGAATGTTGCATATAGGAGCCGGGAATAGTGGACCGATTTCAATATTTGAAGGTCCTCCCATGTAATTAAGGGATTTGAGGATAAATCACAATCCCTGATGTTACGCCTTTCCTGTTTCCTTCAAAAGCAAGCCCCTAACAAGTAACGCTAGAACATTTTCTTCCCAAATCAGCACTCCTCCTCTCATTCCTCGCCGTCCCGCCATCATCATTCCACCATCCCAACATCGGCATCCCAAATCAGTAAACTCCTCGTCGTCCCGCCATCATTATTCCGCCATCTCAGATCCGATGCCGCCACCCAAATACGATAGTCCGGCTTGGATCCGATGGATTATTCATGCAACCCGAGGTATACTCAACCCTCAAAAGTCCTCGATATCTCCTCCTTTGATCATTATTTGTTTTGCTCTGTAGAGCTAAATGAAATTGATATTCATTGGATGGGTTCTTTTGATGGATGCATGAAGCAAAAAATGTTCCCCATTTCAAAATTTATCTGGAGAAAATTGATGTAATTTAATTCTCTTGTTTGGTCCTGGATATGTGGATTACTAGTAGGTTGATTGATCGCGGGGTATGTTTTTCTTTGTTGCAGTTACCAGAAAATTACTCTTCTACATTTTCTTTGTTGATTTGTGGGCTTGCTGATCGGAGTTTTTTTTTTATTGGCCGTTGGGCTTTCTTGGCAGCTGCCAACAGGATGCCGTTCAACAACGACGAAGGGAGATTGCCGGGGGAACGATGGGCGCCCAGAGATGTTGACTGATATGGTTGATTGGAGCAGCTTGGATCCATGAAATTTCTTGTAATATATAGGTCTGGTCGAATATGTCATTGTAGACACCCCCAATTTTCGATTCCCGTGCATTTTAATTATTTATTTATTTATATTTTATTTTATTTTTACTTTTGTTCTTACTTTTATTATTATTATTTTTAAATCCCCAATGACGATAAAAAAAAAAAAAAAAAAGTGTACCGCGCGGTACACTTATGGTCTTGCGCGGCTC
>JAXBDA010006181.1:0-21598 GCA_036023075.1 Gaultheria prostrata | reverse complement strand
TTGTTGGGGATGCTCTAAATGAGGGGGTTTTAGGGAGGCACTATTCATTTTTGTATTTTAGGGAGGGGTTTAGGGAGTTTGTTGAAGCCTAATATTGGGATTTGGCTCCCTAAAATAGGGATGGGAGCCAATTTAGGAGTTTATTGGGCTTGCTCTACCTCTTTTTAGAGAGTCACTATTCACTCCCTACCCATTTTTTAATTCTTTTTTGTCTTTCTTTCTCTCTCCTCTCTCTCCTCTTTATGTGTATAATATATATTATATATGTATTAATTTATATTATTTAATTGGTATAGTGAGTAATAGAGAAGTTTGTTTGAGTATTGAAAGAGATGTGAGTGAATAAAATACTGTTCACTAATCTTTTTAGGAAGAATTTGTGTTGTTATTGTTGGGATGCGCTTAGTCCCACATCGGCAGAATACAAAAGTTCACACAACCTTTGAATGTATAAATAAAATGGGGAGTGCAGTTCGATGGAATTTGAAAGTGCATTGACTGCCTCTAATTGGGCACAATAGGCCTGCCGCTTGTTAATATCAGTAGTTTTTTACTGTCCAGTATAGAAAAGTGAGGTTTAATTAACAGTAAGGTAAGTTATTTTTTTTAATTACCTCCAAGTACAACCTTATTATAAGATTACTCTTTTACCCTTGAAACACAAATTTACTCCACATTCCACTCCCTACCTTCATCCACCCCATCCACTCCGGGCGGCAACTACTTTCGGCGAACAAACTTTGCCAGCAGTCAACTTTCTGACCGGTAACTTTCCAGCCGGCATGATTTTCACTGCGAATTTATAAAAACACAATTCAAGAGAGACCAAAGAACATTCGAAAGAATCTGTAATCAACGAAACCGATAACGAATCACCAACTACAAAAACCACGATGTGTTACTACTCACAATCATCATCAACAGTCACCACAAAACAAGGAAAAAAAACATATGAAAATATACCCACTGCTATCTAATAAATCGTCAAAATGAGTGAAAATAAAAAAATAATCCGATTCCTCTGTATTCTTTGGAAGACTTCTTACCTGTAACATGGAAGGTGAGAAGATGAAACAGAGCCATAATGCAACAAAAAAAAAAAAATCACTGCGAATTTGTAAAAAATTACTACGAATCCCTTTAAAGGAGACCAAAAACATGGTTATTTTGGAGAAATAGAACACTGCGAATTTTCAAATTCGCAGGAGAAAAAAAAAACTCTTAAACAAGAACTTTGTTACCTATTTTCTCTTGCTTAATAGGCCTAATCATATAGGAAGCAAACTTATCCTCACCGATCCGGCAGCCGGCATCTGCTTATAAGAGACGGATTTTGAACGCTGCAAATTTGTTTAGGGGCTGCCGGAGTAGGGGCCGTACATGGCGATTGTGAGAGGGTTACCCATGACGAAGGTATTTAGGGCCGTACATGGCGATTGGAGAGGTTCAAAATCTTGAGCGGCATAAAGAGGGGAGAGAGGGAGAGAGAGAGAAAAAGAAGAAACACCCAGTTTGGAGAGAGAGAGTCATGATAGTACTGTGTCTTCTTTTCTTTTTTGAGTCATGATAGTACTGTCTTCTTTTCTTTTGTAATTCGTTGTAGGGAGGGGGAGAGGAAACACACTTTCCTAATCCCTATGAAGGCAGTTGGTCCAATGGGGGAGTGACATGTGTCACAGAGGGCCATAAATCATGCGCTGCAACTGGCTGTTTGATTAAAGTGAAGGGTGGGGCGGGGTATTTTTGGTAGAAAATATTGTACATACATTGGTGGGAAATTTTGTTTTTGGGCTGGACCTAGAGGGAATCTCTTATAAGTAATTTTTTGTATCGGCCTGTCAATTGCCGGGCCTGCCTCTAGTTAATTTTTCTGGTGGGTTGGGCTTGAGAAAAGACTCCTACTAAAGCCTATTATTAGAATTTATGGGAGTGCCCCAAAAAATTTGGGTATTTAGAGTGCCATAGGCCCAGGCCTCATAGGCCTTGGGTCTGGGCCGGACCTGCGTCCAAGGAGGTATCCCTAAGATTTTGAGGTGTTCTGAGAGCCATGGCGACGTCCATTTTTCCAAATTATGCTCCGAAGATGCCGTATCAAGCCCATGTCGGGTCATGCCTTATTCACATGTCACGGAAAGCCATGTCTTGCCTAGCCCGGCTGTCGGATCAAGTTCCCCAAGTGCCTAGCCCTAAGAGCCCTGTGTCAGTATCTGTGCAAATCATGCTCGTGTCAGTGTCAATGCAAATCAGAGTTAAGCGCACGAAAATAAAATGTGTCATATTACCAGTACTCATGCTTGTCTGAAAGACTAAGTCATGCATGTGTAAGTATGAACTAACTCAGACTGTGAAACTGCGAATGGTCGATATCTCTGTGATAACTTTTCTTACACCTCTGTGATCCTGCCAGAATGACAGAAAGCTAGCAAGAGTTTTACTATCCTATTAGTATTCGGAAGGAGGTCTTGTTACCGAGCAATCACTAGAAAAATGACCCGACGGATGCTTACTATCGTTGCAATCACTAGAAAAATAACCCGTCTCCACAAGCTTAACGACTTCTTAGGCTTTGGCCTCCGTCCCAATCCGCACCAGTCCACCACGAGTCAATTGGCAGACCGGGTATTAGCAGGTCGTAACAAAAGAATAATTTTAAATCTCCCCAAAGTATTGTGTATCTCACTTTGTGAAATTTGAAATCATATATTCAATGTATATATAAACCTGATGAAAATTTTAATCAAACACCGACTATGTTCAAAAGATTTTCATACCATTACCTTCAGATAACTATTTGATAAATTTCGTGTGAACTCTTTTTGCTACAATGTGCACGGAATTGAACCCAATTAGCATTTTTAAGTAGCATACTTTCTAAGTAGCATTTTTGAAGAGCTCGAACTTTTGCAACGTCTGAAATCAGCATGGAACCATTCAATGTAACATAAAAATTTTGTTCTTCCAAATGATATTTACAGCAATCTCATATGTCACAGAGCATCCCCACAATCAAATCCTCAACAAGAAAGAAACCAGACAATGAGAAGAAGCAAGAAAACCTTCTAAGGTTCTGGCAGCGGTGGAGTGTATGACATCACCAAGTAACAACTGCTATAAATATGCAGACAGCACCGCGCGTCACTTTGTTTTTGAGCTTCTCGACAATACAAGCTCGAAGAACCTCGACAAATTTCCCCACAACAAAATGCCCCAGCAAGTGGAACTCCGGGAAAGTTTTCCACAAACGGTGAGCTTTCAACATTGGAGCGGCCAAAGAATGACTCACCACGGCCACAACAAGCAAAGATAATGCCTCCAAAAACTTCCTTCTTATTACCATTACTAGCAACCGCACCACCCATGGTGTCTTTACAAATTAACCTGTCGACCCCATCTTCCTTTAAGCGTCTAAGGTTTTCGGAGACATTTCTACACGAAGATGCAGCAGCACTGGAATCTGAATAGTAGAAACGGAAGGAATCACCAGTTTTGATGCCATTGCCGTCGACATATAGGTACTCTTGATCTCCTCTGCAGGAAATGCAACAATTTGATTTCAGAATATCCAGGGAAGAAGAGACTGACCAACAAACAAACAAAAACGAAAGTGTATCTATAAAGAGAACAATAAAATGAACTCGAGGAAGGTGTACTAGGTGAGGAGTGGGAACTAACCCAAGAATAACGTTCAAAATACACATTTGGGGTTTTCTGCGCTAAACTATATAAAGTACCACATTTAGAACTACAACAACAACAACGATAATAATAGAACCCATCTAGTCCCCAATCATTGGGGGTATGGGCGGGGGAAGATTGAGGACAAACCTAACCTTTGGCAATATGCCAAAGTGGCTGAGCTCAGAATACTACTGAAACAGTGGCCCCCCTAAACCTCCAAGAACCCACATTTAGAAGTGTTTATCCTTTATTTTGTTTGGGTACTTAATATGGAAGTATGGAACCCCATCACCTCCGCCAGGGAGTATTGCCCGTCACACCACATCACTATTTGTAGGGGGACCCCACCGCACCTATGTCGGACCGAAGCTAAGATCCCATCAAGTGTGGGTGGTGTTAGAAGTATGTTTAGCCCCAATGAGGGGCTATGGGGACTTCAACCTGGGCCTTGTCCTACCAAGTTCAAGTTTGCAACCACTAAACCAACCCCTTATTGGTAGAACTGTTTATCCCCCTCCCACTGATATGGACAGTATATCCCTGGGTCGCTGCTAACTTTTTTCGCACAGATAGACAACAACTCTCTCTCTCTCTCTCTCTCTCTCTCTCTCTCTCTGTGTGTGTGTGTGTGTGTGTGTGTGTGTAGATTCTAAAGAAGATGCATTGTTATACTTCAACTACATGTGATTCAGTGATTCGTTTTGTTAGGAGACTTGGGACTACAGTCATATTAGAGCAAATCTTTATGGATCCCTCCTAGCCAAGGCTCAGTCCAGCCGTAAATTGCAACCCTATCAGGCAATTATTTTAACTAATCCTATAAACTCCCAACACAAGTACACAACCAGGAACAGAATATCGGAAACCTCCTTCAATTGCTTATTAAAATACAGGGAAAATCATCCCAGCATTGGATAAGTTTCTGTCTCTTTCTTTGTTTCATACAATTACCTAACTGCTGATACAAATTAGAAAAATGCTGAATTCAGTCTTCGTCTACTAGAATAAGGAGCACAACTAAGAAAGGTGGACCAACTTTTTTGTTCAACAACCAGAAATGTTCAATTAGACCAAACAATGCAGAAGACAGATGAGAAGGTGTTAGATAGCTTTATATACATTGTTGAGCCCCTAACAGCTTAAGCTTTTTGGAGAGTTGGTTACTTAAACATGGTATCAGAGCTCCGGTTGCAAGAGGTCTTGGGTTTAAATCTCTATGTTTGAATTTATTTTCCATTTGCATTCTATTTCTCCCATTCGTATTCTGTCCTGATCTATCTCTCTCTGAAAATTTGCATCTCCATATGCAAGACAGAGTTACATGTGAGGGAGGGTGTTAGATACTTGTTAAACATTGTTGGGCCACTTCCGTACAGCTTAAGTTTTTGGGAGAGTTGGTAACTTAACAGAAGGAAGCTAACTCACCGTGTTACTTCATGGAATGCTAAGGACGTTACCCATCTCACCTTCTCCAACCCCACGGAGCATTTTCTTCTTTTCGTGACACCAATGTACAGACCAGCAGACTCATTGTTATCCCCCATCTGCCCACAAAAATCATTAGCTTCGGTGAGGAACAAGAAGAGCATTTTAAGATATTTGAAGTTCACAAAGAAATGATTCACAATCATTTAGTCAGAAGAGAGGATAGTATTGGCTTAAAGATTGCAAAACCCTCTTATATATGGCGACAGTCTCCCTCTTATATATGGTGACAGTCTTCCCGCAAAGTAGAAACTTTGCAAGAAATTTCAACTACAATTTACTACATTTCTCTAAGGGCAGAATCAGAATACCACAAGGCCAAACAACACTACGAATTTAGTTCAGAGATCTGCAAAACACAACTATGGATCCACCTCCAAGGGGTGTTCCAGTAAAGGAAATCACTAAATGGCTCAGTTGATTCTTTAAATAGAAAACAAGGAATAATGACGAACGAGTAGCAAAAAGTACAAACATGATCTCAAGAAGGAAATCAGATAAGACAAATGAAAAAACTTCCTTCATGTAACCTGATGCTATGATCACAAGAAATGTCAAAGAACCACAGTGGCATAAGGACATGTATATAAGCCAACACTTTGTTCAAAACAAGATCATCCACTCAAGTCCAGATTATTGAACCGGAAAGAACACTCCCATCCCCTCTCAGGAAATGGAAGGAGGGGTAGAGAGTCGAAAGACAACTCCCCCCTTTTAAAATGATAACCAGCACCAGAAGCTTTACCATCTCCTCATTGCAAACTTAGAATGGAACAAATACACAAAAGAAGTACTCCCTCCATCTCAAATTGCTCGCCTCTTTTGGGCAGTCGTGCCACTCAAATAATTGTCTATATTTCACAATCTATAATGTTTTTTTTATGATTTCAAAAATTGTTTAGTAAAACTAATTGACATCTATCAAACAAGATCCATATTGGATATAAACAGTAAAATAAATTAGAAGATATAGACAATTTTTAGAGAGGTCCCAAATAGTGAAAAGGGACCAACAATTTAGGACAGATGGAGTAACATACAAGTTCAGACAAGTAAGAGGGGGAAAAACAACGTACTTCATCATTGATGTCATCTAGCATAGTTTGTCCATCAAGGATATCATGGGGTTCTTCTCTTCTTGCAGTGAGCCATGTAGAACACTCCTCACAATCTCTTCTCTCTTTGACAGCAGCTGCCTTGAATTTTGGACCTATTGGTGATACACCAGTAGATAATGTAACATGGAAATCAATATCCCCGATACCTGCTTATGAGACCAAAAACAAGGAGATGTAACCGACCAATCAGTGGATTTTAGATATAAAATGCGAGCACAAAAGGGAAAGCTGAAGCACCAAAACCAAAAGAGACATGAATTGTTGGCATTGAGAATGACAATAAAAATTACGATAATGCTATTTAAAAATAAAGAACATTTTGTCACCTCCACAGAACAAACACAGATAGCACAACATGCATGGGCAATAAGAGAAGGGCTTCCGAAAACATGGTAACATAGCAAAAGCCAAAAGCAGATCAAGAAGTGGGCATTTGAAAGCATGTATCTCTTAAAAAAAAAAAAAAAAATGTAGTGATCGACCCAGTGGAGTGCATTAGAGTTTGTTAAGGATATACATTATAAAGTTATCACTCTCTCTAAAAGCATAAGCCTTTAGATGAGTTGGTCGTTAACAATATAATATGGTATCAGGGGCAGGCAATAGATCATGTGTTCGACCCTCACTGCCTACCTAGTTATTAAATATTTTGCACGTGTTTAGCCCGCTTATGGAGGATAGTATGGCTACACGCGAGGGGGGCATGGTCAGGATATACTCCCTCTGTCCTGATTTGTTTGTCCCTTTTTTGACTTATACCTGTCCCAAATTGACTGTCCAATTCCAAAATCAATGGATCAGATTATGTAAATTTCCGAATGAATGGAGCAGATTTAGTTTCCTTAATAAGTTGGAAACCCAAGAATGGACAAACAAATCGGGACGGGGTAATAAAGTTATCCCTCTCTCTAGCAGCTTAAGCTTTTAGATGGGTTAGTGATTAACAATATAATAGTCACTTCCAAGCATGTCCAAAGAAAATGCGTCCAAAATACACGAGGTAGCTCTTACAACAACAGAATGATCAGAGGAATCAGTTGAATCGTAGTTGTCAGCAGAGCATTGAAACTACAAGTGAGAAAACTCTCAATGAAAAGGAAGTCAAAGCAAAATATGTGCGCGCGCACCCGCCATTGGTAGAGAGCAAAACATGAATGAAAGACAATGCAATATCTTGAATCCTGTGCATCCTAAAAGATATAATTCCCCAAGACCACACTTCAATCCTCCAGCCAATGTGAAATAAATTATTTGAAGTTGCATAGAGTATCTTCATATAATAATGAGGGAAGTTCTTCAGTACCTTATAACCTTCCAAGCACCCAATAAACTTGCTCAGTCATGCTCCCATCAATTTAGGCTTATTTCTAGTCGATGGAAACCTTATCCCTTCCTCTCTAATTATTTTTTCTTTAATATCCATTCCTCTGTAGCTTAAGTATTTCATAATGCTAGACTACCTTTAGTTTAAAAAAATCAAATAGAGTATGCATGTTGGCTATAGAGTGAAACAAGAAGGAATACCATCAGGCTTGTTCCTGTCTCGCACAAACACAAGGCCAACCCCAGGAGAATTGCACCTTCGCCTCCTGCTTCCTCTATGTAGGAAACGACCACTCTCAACACCAACAATGAAAGTATCCATAGACATCGCATAATCTGCAACATCCAAGAAAGATATAATGTTCAACTTGAAGAATATATTGTTCATTAAAATACGATGCAGTATACCAATAGGAACCTCTCAAAAAAGATTCTTCAATATACAATCAAACCACCCACCCATAAAAGGAAAAAGAAAGAAGTAAAAGTTGTCTCTATAAGTCTACGAGCATGCACAGGTATGTGTCTGTGCATGTGAAAATGAAACAATACTTACCCAGTTTGTCAAGAACAGGTTTCATGTCAGTTGATGCACCCTAGCAGACCATACATCTCACAGGTTAGAATTGTACCAGGGAGAGATACACATTTGAAAACAAAAGACAGGAATAGAATCCAACTAGGACAGGTAAAAATAACGACACAGCAGAACATCAACTTACTCCAAACATTATAATCCCAGCTGGGGACGAGCAACCCGAAAAAGAAGTTGTATATTCCTTAATATCCTTCACGAATTCATCCACCAGGACAAGTCCAGGATCCTGATCTTAGCCAATAATCTCAAGTCAATTTCTTCTTGCACTTAAATCATGCAAAGAACTAAGATAAATCCCCATATTCTTAGTTCATAGCATTAGAAAATAACAAAAAAGTTGTTTTGCCTAAAAAGATAATACTCCAGTAAGTCTCAAATTAGTTATCATCCCTTCATGGTGGATCACAAACGAAACTTAACATTTGTTTTTTAAATACCCTGAGCAGGGAGTCTTAGACATCAAATCCATGCAACCAAACACAGCTTTCCAGGTTTTGATACTACCTCAATTGGCCGTGATAGTGGTATGGCATCAACCTTTAATCCTGGTACAAATCCAACAACCAGTAAGATTCCTTGGGACCCATAAGGTTCATGTTGAGCCATACGATCTTCTTCCTCTGTCCTGTACCAATCAATCTGTAGAGATTTATTTGAGACTGTAAACACATAAGAACTACTACATTGTAATAAAACAAAAGAGACAATGGTTGGTAGCAATATATAATATGGATATCAGACCTCTTTCAATTCCTCTGTGATTGCATTTCTTCCAATAATTCCCCTTGATTCATATGTAACAATAGGAGTTGTGGAGCCCAACTTGTGGACAATCTGCATTGTGAGAAGGCAAAACAGATTGTACAAATAAGACCATCTCCAACCCTTACACATAACTTAACTCAGTTCGAGTAAATGATGCATTTGAAAAGAAGCATGCCAATGGGCAAACACACGATGACTTCAAAATTTTAGCAAAAGCTTCATTAATGGCACATAGCTAAATTTTAAAGTCGCAAAAGGGCAATAAAAGTTTTGAGTGAAAAGAGTCATTCTTTTTATGGATAAAAGGTTGAGTAAAATTCGTGACATACTTCTGGGCAGTGGGCACGGGATTTTCTTACCTACTTTTCTTTTTTCTTAGTTCCAATGCATTCTGAACCTCAAAAAATAATAATAATAAATAATAGTAAAAAAGTTCCAATGCATTCTTGTAGACACCCCAATTTCGACCTCCCAAATATCCTCAAAGCCGTGGCCGAACGGCTCCCCAATGATGATAGAAGTCAAAATGTGCCTCGGAAGCTTTGGAACAATGCTCTTTGTACAAAAACCCAAGGAAAATCTCTTCAACACAAACCATACTCTACACCATCTTCTAGTACATCAAAAACTCTCTTCATCGAGATATAATATGTCTCAATCCGTTTTGAAATGAGGGAGATATGAGGATTTTACCAAAACGACTCTTTTTCCGACCACCTGAGGGTAAAATCGTCATAGATTTTGATGTACAAATTATTTTTCTTCCAAACCACTTGGGTTAGAAAGTAGACTTAAACTTTCCAACGGTACCAACCACGCGCAAAACGGAGTTCGGTAGCAACCGGGGCAGCCCTGCGAAGTTTGGTCTGTTAACAGTGCCGCGCGGGGGGCACAATTGTGCCGCACGGTAGAGTTAAGTGTGCCGTACGGTGCACTTTTGAAAAAAAAATTTAAAAAAATTCCACTTCCACCATACGGCACACATAGTTGTACCATACAGTACAACTAAGTATGCCGTACGGCACACCGTCTTCCACCGCGAATCCTAGAAGCTTTGCAACTCGAATCTCATCATGGTTTCGTACTGGGTTGAAAGGCTACCCCGTAGCTCGACTTTTTTGCGTGAGGAATTTGGTTAATGTGCAAAAATAATCAACCTCCCTCGCCTATAAAAACCGTTCCTCGTTGCCGGATTGAGATACCGAAAAAATCTTCAGCAAAAATTCTCTCCCTTGAAACTCTATTGCAATCTCTTACTCTATCAAATTACCTTCACTTACAGTGACCCAAAAGACTACACGAAATCTTCACCCAAAAATCCAAAATCAAACCCATAGCTTCCTGAGTCCTGCAGTCTAAAGAGTTCGTTCCGAGCAAAAATCGTTCCAGAGGTATAAAATTCGTTTATCAATAGGTTCAATCTTCTGAGGGGTTTCCTTAAATCTAAGAAAGGTTCTAGTACCTATTCTTGGATTTGGGTAGCTACGTTTTAACAAAAAAAACAGTCTCTCGGGTTTGTATTGAACGGTATTGTCCATTACCGCGCAATAAGACCCTCGTTGGGAGGTACATTTCTCCTCATAATCATTTTTCAATACATATCCGATTCAATGCAGTAATTTTTCAAGGAAAAGTCAACTTCGAAACATTTTTTAAGTTCTGCCAGAAACCAAAAAAAATTCAAATTACAGAGGAAATTGTACCGTGCGGTACACTTTCTTCCACCGTACGGCACAATCAAGAGTGCCGTACAGTACAACTGGCAAAAATAAATTTTCCATGCTCTATTTTCCATAACTAATGCTCTGTTTCCTTCATTCTGTATCATATCGTCTGTATTTTGCTTTTTACATTCAGTTCCTGCCTATTTCATTTATTATTTGTTTATTATTTACGTGATCAAAGTTCGGTAATAAATAGTTTACGAAAATCCCACAAACATTTAGTAAAGACCGGATATTTCCCAAGCGAACGGGGTGCTTTTTCAAACACAACCTTCCCCGTTCGTAACCTGGCTCCCGAATCCAAATCTCTATTTTCACAGACCAAATCTTTTTTTACAAATTCAGCGGCACGAGAGTTGTTATTTTCAAAACAGTTTATCGGGTACCAAACATTTTCCAAAAATTAAACCCCAGGTGGCGACTCTAAAAATTCTTTTTCCCAAAATCGCCCCTTTAACAACAAAAAAGTGGCACCGTCCACAATTCTCAACCACTGCGTCATAGCTCGAGATTCTTGTGTCTTGAGATTCACACACAAACCTCTGTTGGGGGTGCACTGGTATAGAAGTAGAGAGAAACATAGGTCCAAAGGGTCTGTGGCCATAGGTTCGGACTAAGGAAAGAAGGGATCTTTTGGGTGCTTTTCACCCAAGTTCAAAATTTCTATTAACATGAGTAAGTTGTAGAATGCTCCAGCTACATGTACCCACAAAAAGAAAATATATAGAACATTTAAGCAGGGAGAGAGATCTGTACAAGTTGGTGAATCCGACGCAGGCTGAAGGTAGGGCTGATGCAAACAATAGCAAAATCTGGTCGGAGGGGCTCTGAGAGCACCTTATTAACCACCTCTTGCACAGCAATCTGTGATTAACAATAACAAACATCAGGAAACATCAATGCCAAATCTCAGCTCATCAGTTCTAGAGATAAATTGAATGAGGAATTATCAATTTTTCATTAATTCCCATTGGTAGGACCATAGACAGGCAAATAAGTGCAAAGTAAAGGTGTAGTTTCAACAAGTAGGGTCAAAGGTAAATAGATAACTGTGGGGGCCGGGGGTCAGACGGTGCAAAGGGCCGAGGGACCAGGGGACCGGGACGGGGGTCATGGACCTCAGGTCGACCTGGCCGCCGTCGACCGCGAATGGTCGAGGCACGGCAAACACGCATTGGCAGAGGTCCCCAGGCCGCTCGACATGGGAGTCTCCCGAGCGCGTGGCTCGGACTCGGCTCGGTAGGCTAGGGGGGCATTCGTCTCCAGCGGGATCTCCCTCGTCGCTCCTCCGCCGAGGGCACCCTCTTTAGTGCAAGCTTTGCCGAGGGTAATGGTCCTCGGTAGCCGTTGAGGCAGGCGTAGCCGAACACCATCCGCGTGAAGGGAGCAGCCGCCTCTAGCCGAGGGGCTCGGACCACGGGGAGGGTTCGTCATCTCCTCGGCGAAGGGATGGGGGCTAGGGGCGGAGTGGACGTGACGGGTGTCGGGTGGGCCACGTGCTGAACCGGGGAGTATTCCCAGGCTCACTGGATTCGTGGGTGGCAGGCCTAGGTTCACTGGATTCGCGGGTGGCAGGAGGTGACGTCAGCCGAAGCGGCGGGGCACTCCCGAGGCGATTGAAGGTGTCCCCATACTGTGTCAAGTAAGGGAGGGGCGCGTGAGGCACACCCAAGGCTTAAGAAGCAAGTTTCTTCTTCTCTATAAAAGGAAAGGGAAGCTCACTAAGGAGAGGAGGCTTTTTTCCCATTCTCTCTCCCTAAAACGTCTTCCAGCATTCTCATTTCTATTACCTGTCCCATCAATTCCTCCGGCGACTAATTTGACCGTCGGAGCGCCTCCCCGGACTTCCACCGTCCGACCTTGGCGCTAACTCGGGTGTCACTTGTGTAGGTGTTCTCACCTCAAGTAAAGCATTTCATCCGGCCACACAGGGGGGGCAAAGCGGTCGCACCGGAAAAGCACCCCTCACAATAACGTTAGCCCTACATTTTTTCGGGCTGAAGAGGCTAATTTATATGACTCCAACCTCTGTCACAACAACAAAAATAAACATGAACTATTTTAACTATTGCTAGAAGTTCTGAAAAGAAAAGGTTTGAAAATGTTAATTGGCATAAACAATTAATCTGCAGTCTTTGCCATTTTACTCACCCCATAAACCAGTCAAATGGTGAAAATGTATGTGGGGAAGTAAAATTGTGAAGGCAGTTTTTGGTCAAGAGTTCTCCATAGTTCCCTTGGCCTAATATAACTTCAAGTTATTTCACAATTAATAGGGGCATGTTTTGATTATCTCAGGGTTTTTAGAAGCAGAGATTTACTACATTATTTAGAACAAAACTAGGGCTGCGAACAAGCCGACCGAGCCAAGCTTTGAAGTCTTCAAGCTCAGCTCGTTCAAAACTAGTCTAGCTCGGCTCATTTAAAATCAAGGTGTTCGAGCTAGGTTCACTTACTAAACGAGCTCTGTAAATGAGCCGAGTCTCTATAAACAAGCCGAGCTACAACTAGTTCGAGCTCGGTTCGTTTAATATCAAGGTTTTCGAGCTCGGTTCATTCACTACACGAACCAATCATTTACAAATCAGCCAAGCAACAACTAGCCACTACACGAGCCGAGCATTTACAAATCAGCCAAGCTACAACTAGCTCGAGCTGCTCGCGGATAGCTCAGTTCGTTTGCAGCCCAAAAATTTTACAAAACTAACGATACACCGATTCCAAATCACCCGTCGGCAGTACAAAAGCGAAAACAGAAAAATGACTGCAGATATAATTCTAGAGGAAAATTGAGCGTGCAATGTCCAATTTTTGCACCAATTCGAACAAAATTAAAAACAGAAGGAAAAAAAGAGTCTAAAAACAGAAGGAAAAAAAAGAGTAACTTTAGGGTTGGATTTCCAACAAAGGAGTAATTGGTAAACCGTAGAGCGGTACCTCTGGATCGGGGTGGAGAGAGAAGGCGGAGGAGAGCTTAGGTCGAGAGAGGACGCGGTTGCATAGGGAATTCCAGGTGCGGCTAACGCACGCGGCGGATGCGAAGGTTAAGGCGGGGAGCCTCGACAGTATGTTCTGAAGAAGATCTTCGCCAATCAGATCGATCTCATTGGTGCCACCACTTCCACTCGCTCCCTCCACCTCCATCTGTTTGTCTCCCGTTGCGGATCCTTTGGCCGTCTTCTTACGGCGAGGCATCAGGCACGGGCGACGGAGGAGGCTACCGAACCTCCGAGTAAGCGATTCGGGTACAAGATGGTTTGAAGCAGAGTCTACCCTTTTGCAACTCTTTTGTACTGTACTTTCTCGTTTTCTCCTGTGACCGTGTTTTCCTTCCAACTTTTTTTTATTACTTTATTTTGCCTTTCGAGTTATATCGGGTGAGAGTTAGCGGTGGAGTTAATGAACCTTAAACTCCAAACAACTCTGCCGAGACTCGAACCTTCCCGTTGTTTGCTACAGAGTAAGAGAAGAGAAGGGAAAATTTAACAGTAAAAGAGTTAAGTTTAGTTTTCTCTCTAATTTCTTTTTCAATTTTCTCTTTAATTTCTCTCTTTGTTATTTTCCTTTCCTTTTTTCTCCTTCCTCAAGTTCTAAACAGACCCTTATTTGATTCGGTTCAAGTTTTACACTTTATGTTAAGTCTCTCGCTGGGAGAATCGGAAAAATAAAATATAGGTCAAATTCCATATAAAATGAAAAAAGACCCAAAAGATAAAATAGATTGACGGTATAGAATTTTTCGTTGTTTTAGTATCAAATTTTTTTAACTTCGATTTAGGTATATTTCTGTACTCTTTTTTTTCCTATCCTTTGGCCTTTTGGTATAGAAGAGCGGTAAATTACAGTTTCACCCTTAAAAAGTCTTTTTTCCATCTTAATTGGTTTGTTCATTATTTTTTATTTTATAACGGTTCTTATGATTTTGGAAACTTTGTATTATAAAACTAATTGATATCTATCAAACAAGATCCATATTGCATATGTTTTGAGTTTCATATAAATAATTAGCCCACAAAATTGGCCACAGTAATATTGACTGGATTTACGGGGCAAAACAGAAAAGACAATATAAAGTTTTCACACCCCTTAAAAGCCCACTTCCCCAAAAAGAGCAAGCAAATTGGGACGGAAGGAGTACCAAAAGACATTACTAGTAGAAGTTTCTCTCTCTTTTTTCCTCAGCGTCACGCCCGGGAAGGACTTAGAAAAGAATCTTAAAGTGACCCAAGTCATGGTGTGGGAAAGGTCAGTCAGTCCAGTGCTTGACCAAGTCAAAAATGTTAATTTGACTAGCCGACCGGAATGTGATACATCATACATGGAGTCCCTAGACACACGACAAGTGGCAACCTTGCCATAGTCTCTGACTCGCGAGCACCACCTATGCGGCCACTCAGCACTCGCGAGTGGGTAAGGCCCTCGCGCTACCTCTGCGAGATCAAAAAAGGCACGAGCCCTTTTCAACTTGTAGTCCATCCTAATAGGAGATAAGGCCCATGTCTAATCATGGGGACAATACTTTGTAAACCTAGAAAGGGCAATCGTTGGTGCGATGCAGAGAACATGGGAGATAACGCGAAGAGCCAACTAATACTACATGTGTTTACCCAGACTTTTATGTCTGCTAGTGGAGGCCCTGTGAGGCTTGATCGCAGTATTGGCATGACAGAGCATGCCATGACATTGCCCATCAAGTGGCTTGGTGGCTTCACCGCAAGAGGGGTAAGCATGGCGTGACCCGGAGACCATTGCGAGAGAGTGGCACCACCCTCACAGCCAGGAGGTACGGGAGGGACATAAGGGACATGTGTCGAGATTCTATTCCACTCGGTGCCCTATTAGTAGCTCAAGATGTCTATAAATATGTTACACACCTTTCATATTGTAGAGCAGTAATTTCGTAGAAAAACTTATTGCGCACTGATTCTTATAGAGAATATTTTCCCGAGAGTGATTACTGTCTATTTTCTCAAAGAACGACAAAAAAGCCTCACCACACAGAATGGCTTAGAACTCCACTGCCTTGACACAATAACTTAAAGACTTCCTTAGTCTATTACGTGCTTCCTCCCTCCTCTTTCACCCCTATAAGATCTCTCAATTCTCCCATTTTGATCATTAACCATCCTTACCTCTCCAGTACTTACATTCCTCATATTTGAACTTCTCTTACACATGGCTTCACAATACGGTTTGAAAAATTTGTGTTTCACATTCGAACATGTGCAGAATTGAATATAAAGATAGTTAGCCTCGGGCAAAATGTATGTACATTCTGCTATCTCCTCATTTGGGTTAATGAACATTTGAGGAAATTTGATTTACAGAATAACAATGCTAGGATCACAACTTTAAAAAACTAACAGTCACTCGATGGGTGTAGGTTTGCATCCATCGAATCGTTTCAGATACAATTGTGTTTTAAAATTGTGTCCAGATACACAGTAGTCCCGGCCTATAACTATGCCATGAGCCTCCTTCGCCCTATTGACAATAGGTGTCGTCAATCTTGTAGGTGCTTTGGTGAAAATTGTTTGCGAAAAATGAACTGACATATATAGTTTGTAAAGTAGACCCTAATTTTTTCCCCATAAGACTTTACTCCACGAATAGTGCAAGTCGCAAGAGGACAACTTTTATAACTGAGAGGCTTCTTCACTGCAGAACAGATAAAATAGCAGCTTAAAATGAGCAGCAATGAGCCAGCATGGAACGTACTTAACACTTCCAGAAACATGAGAAAAATGTCACATATACAAAGAACCAATCAAAAGCAAATTAATTGTGGATCCTACAAAGCAATTTCCTTCCTTCCCACTCCAAACAGCAACCCAAAGCACTATGCAGCAAAGAGGAACAACTTGGACTTTTCC
This sequence comes from Gaultheria prostrata, assembly GCA_036023075.1. NCBI lineage: Eukaryota > Viridiplantae > Streptophyta > Magnoliopsida > Ericales > Ericaceae > Gaultheria > Gaultheria prostrata. The sequence goes on along the minus strand of JAXBDA010006181.1, from coordinate 5,034 downwards.
TTCTTTTGCTATTCCCAGCAGAAGGGTAGTGTTTGTGAGGCTTCATTCTCAGAGGACGAGTCACGCCCCATGTGAAACATACCTTGGCAATGGACACCAGTGTCACTTGAATCTGGAACCAGAAGTGAATCCATACTCTCCACATTGTTACTATGCAGTCTTGGGCCTAAGGGATGTGCCGGTGGGATTGAAGATGATGGCGGCAGTTGCAACATGTGGCTCTTGAAACTGATCTCAGACGGCTGCAAGGGCAGTGGTGGTGATGACAGAAGAGAGAGAGCACAATTCGAGCTAAGAACTTGAGTTGAGAAACCGCTTTCAGATGATGCAGCAACTGTTTTGTGAAACGGCTGGTGGGGGGAAGCTTCCGGAACTGTTTGGAGGAAATTGAACTGCTTCCCTTCTGATCCGTAGCTGTTCGAGGAGGATCCGGGATATGGGTTCTGTTTGTCAAGCAGGTTCGGGTCATAAAGCTTAGGATCTTGCTTGGTTTTGACAACTCCAGGCCACATGGGGTTTGACAAAGCAGTGGTTGGATATACTTCTGGACCTGAGAATGGAAACAATCCAGTACCTGAAAGGAGTGCGAAAAAACTTACACGGGGACTGAATATATACTGAACAAGAAAAACCTGTCTTCACAATGCATATGAGGTAGTATTGACTTCAACATCAAAGCAATTTACCATCACGACAACTGATGATCCTAATGACAGTATTCTTTTACACAGAAACAAACAGTAAGTAGGCGAGTCCTACAATTTGGAGAATTCCACAGAATCATTATGGAGATTAATGATTCTATCATTTTTCATCACATGTTGATCCTCGATAAGAATAGAAAATGCAGAGCGCCAGAAATATTCTTTTAGAACAGTAGGGTCAGATTTCCGTTCAGAACCTCACATTTGTTTTACAATTTAGACACCTACGTTACGAAAAGAAAATAGAAAGGAGACATCTGGCTAAAAATGCCAAAAGCCATAGAACAATTTTAGCGTCATAATCATCATCAACAAGGCCAGTGCATAAGTTGTGTGATTGTGCACACAATCGAATTAAGTTGCAAAGGAACTACTAACTACAAAAAGTCAGTTTTTCTATGAGTGTGCACGCTTGCATGTGCTTATGTTTCCACCGCAACAATTAGAAGTGTTTATGGAATGATCAATTCGAAATCTAATGGAATGGTCAATTTAACGGGAAAAAAGCCGGCTGTTTGAAATTTGTGAATGATGATCGAAACCTTGGTAATTAGACAAAAAAATCCCTGCACGTGGCAAGGGTTCTGGCTGAGGCTTTCTTCTCCTACGGTTGTGTCCATCAAGGCGCTTCCTGCAACTTCTCTTGCCTTCATCAAATTCTTCTAGTGAGTGGAACCTGTATCAAAGACAATGGAACACTTGAGAAATTTCAGCTCTGCATAACGGAAATCACTCATACAAAATATGGTATAACACATAGTGCAGGAGTATCGCTGGATCAATCATAGCTATAATAGTAGTAATAGAAAAAAAAATTACAAAAATGTTGAAGCAGGTCAAGATATCAAGATGACATGAAAGCAAATACAGCCTCAGAACCTTCGTCGAAACTATTCTTTGCCCATATACCATTTCCTAGAATGTCCAAACTCCCAAACGAAGTTATATACATATTTATAAATAAATATGCTTTCACAACTCCGGATTAAAGTGGTCCACAGGAAAAAATTAATGAGGTGTTTGCAAGTCATGGAAGAGGATTACAAACAATTATACTTTATCTGACCTAATGGTTTTTCTTTTCCCGTTTACTACTTTATCTATCCTTAAGTTGACACAATGAGCAACACTAAATGGGGAAAAACTTAACCAACCATGTGCTCCCTGCCTGCTAATAACATTGACTGAACCAATTAATTGAGGTAAGCTATCAACCTAGAAACAAATGGCAAAACATTAATTTATACCAATTGGAGAAAACCATGGAGTTCAAATAGCAAACCGAAACATCAAGCAATTTACCAGAAGTCCCATGCTATGCCCTATCCTATGAAGCACGGGTACTTCTAAAACCCCAAAGTACCCATACCGTACCCGTACCAGGTACCGGTACTTCATGGGTACTTCAAAATACGTATCGGGTACTCCCAAAATGTACCGGGTACTTTTGAGTTTATGGGTACTTCAATGGGTACTTTGGGCCTATTGGTAAAGTTTTCCAAACTTTAGGGATTGTGCATGGAAAAAAAAACTCAAACTGCTCGCCTTACTATGCAAGTACTCAATGCGATAACGTCATAAACTCGAGACCACGACTCTAGATCTAGAGCTTGATTTTTGAAAAACAAGAGCAGGATTGAATAATCTTTTCTATCGATCTTTGTCCAGCGACTGCGACTCCTCTCTCTCTCTCTCTCTCTCTCTCTCTCTCTCATTATTTCTGCTGCCCCTTCTCTCTCGTTATTATGTCAAAATCAATTCCTTTTTTTGATTTTTTAGATGGGCCTTGAAATATCTTTTGCTCTCCATCTTGAAACCTATGATAGTTGCATGCACAAAAATTAGGCTATTGCACTTTATTTCATAGGAAGATGAGTCCATCAAACAGCGTGGGTTCCAGTTTAAGTGCTATTAGCTTTTGTTATCTTGCTTCTATCTATAAAATACGTTATACTTGCTATATCTAATGAATCAGGCCAAAACTGTCAAAAGATATACATAAAAAAATTACCGTACCCCCGCCGTAACCGTACCCTACTTTTTTGGGTTGTTGCGGTACCCCGTACCGTACCGTACCTGTACCAGTACCCATGCTTCCTAGGCCCTATTTCAATTGGAAATCCAACAAATCCTAATGAACCTCAATTACCAGATAAGAACACATCCTCGTACACAAGAAAGACAATTACGAAAAAGCTTCAGATATACCTGCTGCACTGCTGGCAGAACCGTTGCTTGTGGCCACGAATTTCAACCTCTGGAGTCTTAGAGTGCCTCTCACAGACCTTATGGCGCCTATGATACTCCCTGCAGCCACTGAGATCCGCTTGGCACCCATCAACAAGGCAAGATGCTGCCTGAATTCCATTACTAACTGCTCGAGCCCTCTTCGATGAACCCGACGCCATTTTCGGAACACTCGGCACCTGTAAATTGTCCACAGACTCATTGCCAACCCTATTAACCACATGACCAAGCTTCAAATCAACTGAAAAATCCCCCTTATTCCCATGACCTCCAAAACTGCTTGACCCACTAATTGGACCAGTATTGGAGTTGGGTTCATGTTCAAATTCAGTAAAACCCCATGAAGGTGCCTTCAAATTCCAATCCATAATCTTTCCTCCACTATTTGTTTTTCAATGTTTAAATTTCTCCCTCCTTCACTTCACTCCACCCCACCCCCAATTAGTAACCCCAACAGTAACTTTTCCCCTCTTCACTTCCTCCAATGCCACAGACTGCACAAATGTGTCAAAATTGGCAACAAAAAAAAAAAGAAAAAATTCGTGAAAATGGACCCAGAAACTGAAATCCAGCAAATTTAATAATAATCCATTTGGGGGGAGTTTGTATTTTGGAGCCTCAAAACATTGAATTTATGAATAAGGCCACAAAAGTAAGACTATTTACACATTTATGTAAGTACAAGAACAACAAAGGAAAGAAAAACCTAGAAATCCAAATGGGCATTTGGTCACTGAAAGGAAAGAATCACAAGAGGAGTCAAGAAACTCACTGTATTTGGAAACATCAAGTACAGAGGCAAGTTAGTAGATTGCAGTGGCAACCCCAAGAAGAATGGAAGAAAATGCATAGACGGGTACATGAGCTAAAAGGAAGTGCATAACTATAAAATCAAGAGAGAGAAAAGTTTAGAGTACTTACGGAGAAGTGAAGAGGAAGAAGACTGGTCGAGCTTTCCAGCCATTCATTACCTGACATGGATTCCAATAAATACTAAAGAGGGTAGTTAGACGGGAAAAAAATTTACTCCTAAAAAGCTGATGAGTGGACATATTTGAACTAAATTAATAATTCTGGTCAAAATTTTGCTCTTAAGTATTCATTTTGATGATGGGAAAAATAGTAAGATATATAGACTCAAGTTTTCAAATATATATATATACTAGGTTCAAGGCCTCGTGCTTAGCACGAGTTTTATGCCCATGTATTTTAATTTAGCTTTTGTTTTGAGGGTGATTAAAAAGAACTCATACTGAAATATGTTTGAATGTGCAACCAGCTAAGTTATAGAAGTCTGGGATAAACTATATACATCTGTCACATGCATGGTGTGAATTCCCAAAACAAAGACTTTCACACCAGCCGTTAAAAAGGGGATCAGAAATGGCAAAACAACAAACTCTAGGGACTCAAATGCGTAAGCAACAAACTCTAGGGACTCAAATTAGTAATTAACCAAACACCCAATTTCAAAACTCCCTCTTTTATAAGTCTCCCAGAGGGAGGATATTAGGTTCAAGGCCTCGTGCCTAGCACGAGTTTTAGGTTCGTGTATTTTAATTCATATTTTGCTTTGAGAGAGGTTAAAAAGAACTCATACTGAAATATGCTTAGATGTGCAACCAACTAAGTTATAGAAGTCTGTGATAAACTATAGACATCTGTCACACGCATGGCGCGGATTTCAAAAACAAAGACTTTCACACCAGCTGTTAAAAAGTGGATTAGAAATGGCAAAGCAACAAACACTGGGGACTCAAATGCGTAAGCAACAAACTCTAGGGACTCAAATGCGTAATTAACCAAACAATCAATTTGAAAACTCTCTCTTTTATAAGCCTCCATGTGGGATATATATATAGGAAGAGGATCTTATAAGGGCTCCCTTACATAGTTTATGTAAAGAATTTTTCGTTCGAGATTGAATTTCGACGATCCGAGACGATCCGAACTGTTAGATGTGTTTAAAACATGTTTTTAAGGTCCACCGCGAGGATTCGTAAAAAAAAATACCCGAAAGGGCTTGATCCGAGCATTTTTCGATATAAAACGTATACGTACATTTTATATCGAAAAATGCTCG
>JAXBDA010006180.1:0-21599 GCA_036023075.1 Gaultheria prostrata | reverse complement strand
TGATCGACGACGACGATCGACTACCGTTGGGGGCTGATCGACGACGACAATGGTGGGTGAGGAGAAGCCAGAGAAGGTCGATCGATTTGGGTACAGTAGTCCTATCCAGTAAGTACTCCAGTCTATTTGGGGGGAATTTAATTTAAAGCCCTAATTACACTTTTCACCCACCTATTTCAATTAATAACAAATTTATCCCCGCGCGTATCCGAAACGTATCCTAGCGTATCCAAAACGTATCGGAGCGTATCCAAAACGTATCCGAATAACAAAAAATAAAATAAAATTACGGATACTCTAAAAAAAACGTATCGGATACGTATCCGGAGCGTATCCGAGTGTATCCGTATCCGATACGCGTACGGTACGTGATACGGAGGCCGCTTGAGTATGCACAGCCGGCAATGAACTCCCAGGAGTTTCCAAAGAAGAAAATAACTTGGCCAATAAATGCTCACCAACCAACTATAATTCTTTTTTTTTCTTTTCTTTCAATTGCATTTAACTTGGCAAAAACCCAACACCTCACGGTAAATTGCCCAGCTTGGTTGAAAAACGAACCTAATTTCCTTTTTGGGTTCATCGAAGCGCGTTTGTTTTCAACGGGCTATGCCTAGTTGAATGTGAATTGTCTCTGATTGCATTTTCTTGTTCTGGCTTTTGTTTTTCTTTGTTAATTAAAGGTTGTCCTGGAATGCTCTTTTCTCTAGCTTTGGTAATAAACTCTATTACTCAATTGTTTTTCTTTCGTCATGGTCTTGTTTGTTGGCCTCGTTTGACGTGTTCACTTTCAGACAAAGTTACGAGGCCAAGAAAGACACCTCTGATTGTGCAAATTGAAGTTAGAGTTCCACCCTTAAATACTAGCGGCTTCAGACTTCGTGTATATCGGAAGTTACCATGTTTTGTTCATATGATATAGGTATTGTAAGACGATGCACTATGGCTGACCTACCTTTGCTACATTTTTTTTTCCATAGGAAAAGAAAATGAAAAAGAGACTTATGTAGCTTGTAAACTTGTTTTCAGCTACGAGCATCCAGTATCAACTGCAATTCGTCCAGTCCTCCACCGCCCGCAAGACTACAATGTCGATAGAAGATTTTAAGCAGTCATAACTCTTAACAACAATCACAGTCACAGGTAGATGTCTAGCGTTACTATTGTCAGCTACTGAGACAGTTGAATTTTCAATTTGCTTCTTTGTATGGCCCTAAGTATTTGAAACTGCATTACGTCCTCCCCCACAGAAGTACGGTGTTTCTAGAAGTAATGCAGTTTCAAATACATCCCCCACGGGAGTAATCCCGGCCTAGGCTCTAGATTAGGAAGCCGACTAGTCGGCACCTAGTCCCTGCCTAGGGCGCTTGGCAGCCGAATAGTTGGCGCCTACCCCCTAGGCGCCCCTTCTCCGGTCGAATACCGCCTAGCGACTTTTATAACATTGGGATTTCGTTATTTCTTCTCAAACTCTTAAGGTCTGCCAGATGTTGGGGCGTAGCTCAGTGATTGAGCATGCTCCCTTGGAGCTCCTCCATAGACAAGGACTGGCGTCAACTCCCACCCAGACCACCCTCCCCTACCCCTTAGAATAGAATAGAAGTAGCATTTGCTTGCCCTAAAAAAAATACTTTTAAGGTTTTCCTGTAAAAGGTTTTCCTTATATCTCTGTGGGCAAGCTTATACCATTATGCTCATGAGCAGTATCTTAGCATGAACCCCACTTCACCCCTTGATGAGTAAGCTCCGTATGCCAGCTCTTTGGAACTTGAAGTGTTGTAGTGACTTGGGGCATGTCACTGGATTCATTGCAGTATTTTCGACGCGGACGAGCCTAAGGTCCCAATGGCCGATTACAGCATGAGTGCCATTTTGGTTTTGCTGAATGAGGCATCTATAGTCGAAGACAGAACCTTAGAAAGCGTACCAGTTTTTGTGGGATTCATTCTGTTTCTTTCCTCTTCTTTTTCTCGGTCCAGAAAGGGGGCCTGAGCCCAAAATGCATTCTGCCTACTGCTTCAATAATGTGGTGGTTAATGCATGAACTGGGTTGCGGATCATGCTGTGTCGTCCTCTCAAATGGAAACCGATAGGGGAACACAAGGTTGCACAGCACCAACCAGAAACACCTCAGAAGTCAAAACTAAAATTTGTTTCAGAGAACACGTGAGTGTGTCGAGGGAGAGAGAAAAATATACATCTCTTTCCTACGATTTTCCCTTTCCAGCTTTCCCAATTTTGTTCATGATGATATCTTTAATATGAAATCCAATGGAGTAATAATCACATCCCCACATTCATCTAAAAATTTATGTAGTTAAACATCCCCATATTTAATTACCCTGTCGATCTACACACCCAATCCACCCATTTATGTGTGAACATGGTTATGTGCTTTGGAATAACATATTGATTGATGATGTACAACAATAGATGAAGTTCATTATTGTATGGAAACAATTTAAGCATAAGAACCAGCACACCTAACATGAAATCTGTAATTCGAAACAATATGTGTACATGCTTATATATGCAAACACATCTTCAAATTTACATCTCCCTCCGACCGCTGATAGATATTAGATTTGTATTACATATGCCCAATCATGTTTTGCCCTCAATAGATATTAGATTGGTTATTCTCTTATAATAAAGGGGTATCACGTCGACAATGTCGGTCGATAAATACTACTACTACAACTCTTTCCAACTTCCAAATTTGCTTACTTAATTATTCAACATCAATAGTAGACCTGGGTAGGAAGTCGCGGTTTAATGAGGACTTCAAGCGGATGAATCTTAGGGAACGCAAGGCCCAATCCCTCGGTCATATCCACTGGTGCACCCATGGGTGTTGTCAAGTCGAACCCATGGATCAAACGAGCAAGAGTCAGGTGAATCACTTGCAACCCGAACGTAACACCGGGGCACATTCTTCTACCCGAGCTGAACGGAATGTACTCAAATTGCTGCCCCCTATACCCAACATCAACATGATCAACGAGAAATCTCTCAGGTTTAAACTCGTTAGGATCCGACCACATCCGGGGATCCCTTTGCAACTTCCACAAGTTCACAATCAAACGGGTTCCCTTTTGGACGTAATAGCCACCGATGTTACAGTCTTCCATGGCCTCGCGGGGCCCTCCTAGAGAACCCGGTGGGTAGAGGCGGAGTGTTTCCTTGACAATGGCATGGAGGTATTTGAGGTTCTTGATATCGGATTCTTGCACCAATTTGTCTCTTCCTACTTGGACGTCGAGCTCGTCTTGGGCAGCTTTTAGTACTTGTTTGTTGTTTAGGAGTAATGAGAGAGCCCATGTTAGTGTCTCTGCTGTGCTTTCTGACCCCGTCAAGATAAGGATCTATCAAGAATAGTGAATCGAATAGTGAATATACAAGAATGCATATATTATTATGTGGTTTCCAGATGGGGTCTGGTAGATCCAAGCTTGATGCTCCTGAAGAAGAAGTTACCTATGCAGCACTCTTTATTAGCAGCCTAGCAGGGTCAGCTCATGGCATAAGCCAATGAAGCCACCGCTTCAGGCCTCCAAAAATGTAAAAAAATTAGGGCCCCCAAATTATGTAGGCCTCGTATATAATGCATACTTAATTAACACATTTGCAGCTAAAAGTACGAGAAGAGTTGTGTTCAAATGATCGATGTAAGAGTATTGTAATGGTTATTTATTATTGGATGACTATATGTTTAAATTTGTGTGATGATAAATATTTTATAATGGTTTTTTGTGAAGACTGTGTTGAAAAATTTTACAATGCAAAATATGTGGAGGGCCTCATCTAATGAGTCCGTTTCAGGCCTCCAAAAGTAATGAGCCGGCACTGTCTATTAGCATTATATACATGTGTTCACGCCATCAGAGGTCACCCATGGTTCTCACTTCTCAACCGTCGGACGTCCTCTCACGACACGATTGAAAATCCAAAAGACGGTTATTCATGGGCCTTGTCATTGTGTATGGAGAGTCCTTTTTCTTTTAGGAGGGTCCTTGAGTGGCCTCCACCCCCAACCTGGGGAATGAAGTATGGGAGGGGGACTGAACTTCCCCCTCCCCTAGTTCAGGTGTGTTGTCGCCTATTCTGGGCATATCAATGATCATTTCCATTCAGTTGGATACCATACATATGTAGAGCCCGTTTGGATGGGGGAGAAGCAGCCCTCTTTAGGTTGATCCCGGATTATTATGCCTGGGCCCACTGGTAGTCCTGGGTTTGGGAGAAAACTTAGGACCCGGATTAAATATGTCTGGGATAATTTACGGACCCTCAGCCCGTGATAAATATGGACAGGTCAGCCCCTGTCGATATTTAGTTTGGGTGTGTCAGTTACGCTTCTACTTCTTTGTAATTTCCTTCAGATCAAATTAAGCTGAAATAAAATAAAAAAATGTTGTGTAAACTGTTCAATTGGGATTGGCTTGTGCCTTGGTTTCCCCATTACCTAACCCAATCTAAGTTGACCCTCAGCCCTTGATAAATACGGGCAGGTCAGATCTGTCGATATTTAGTCCCGGTGTGCCAGTTACGCTTCTACTTCTTTGTAATTTCCTTCGGCTCAAATTAAGCTGAAATAAAATAAAAAAATATTGTGTAAACTGTTCAATTGGGATTGGCTTGTGCCTTGGTTTCCCCATTCCCTAACCCAATCTAAGTTGAACACGAATATATCATTTTTTTTTCTTTGGTTTTTTTATGAGATCACTCATGGATCGTTAGGTTTTCGAATTTGACTTGAAAATCATGCTCTAAAAGAGATATACCATTGTGGTTGCCTTGATGACGGTATCCCGCTTGTGGCCGAACATTAGGGTGTCCTCTGCAAGGATTGAGAGCATAACATCCATGAAGTCAGCTTCACCAGTACTAGTATTATCACTCTCGTTTCTCTTCTGAACATGTTCCTCAATCCATCTACCAAGAACTGCATCAATTTCCTTGGAAGTTTGCTTCATAGCTTTCACGTGTCCACCAATATCCATCCACTCAAGCCAGGGGATGGCATCCGAAACAACGAAAATTCCACTCAGGTACAACGCCTTCTTGATGGCTTCTTTTAGATGGCCCTCTTCTGTGTTACTGTTGTCGCAAGTGCTAGCAGAAAATCGCTTTCCGGCCAGCATTCTCATGATTACGTTGCACGTCAAGTACTCAAACCACTCGTTTATCGCTACCTGCATTGACTCCAAAAAAAAGTTTGTCAATCAACGAACTCCTATGCTTGGACTACTTTTTTTCATCAGTCAGATACGATCTAGTGTTCCATTTTATAACTACAGCCTGAAAACCGATTTATAGAATATATATAGGATAGTTTAATAACATCCACAACTACTTAATTCCCAAAGGTTAGGTGCTATATTTTTTAGAATTTTGTATATTTGCCCCATTTATATATGGTACTTCTTGCCGCAAGAGTTTGGCGAATACTACAACTACTTACCACACCCAATTTTTTTCATTCTCTCTCTCTCTCTCTCTCTCTCTCTCTCTCTCTCCATGAAAAAAAGAACCGATTGAGCAAATTTGGTTTGTTTGGCTGGAATGGAAATCCTTTCTCTTGGTCCACTGTACCACTGCCTTGGTCTTAATTAGAAGTTTTGAACTCCTAATCTTCGCATCGAGTTATTGTATAATGTCATAGATATACAACTCCAACAGCTAGCGCTAAGTAACTGCTTTAATGAGGTGAACTGAGTTGCTTTTTAAGTGTAGTTTTCTGGGTCGATTGTGAACGTGATTATAGGTTATGAAGGTATTATGAATATCTACTCAGCTATGTACTTTTTGTTTGGCATTTCAGTGTAGCTTTTAGGTGGTCAAGTGCAATTGAAATTGTACGTTATTAATAGATATATACTTTACTCATTTTTCTTTCACATGTCGGTATATTTTTTCCCTTATTTTTATGCTTTAAGTAATTGACCTCACTGCCATCACGTTCTGGCTCCCCTGTTCACAAACATTAAATAAGCTCGGTGCGATAATCACAGCTAGAAGCAGCTCCATATTTGGGAAGGAAAATAAAAGATAAACCATTTCATTATTTACTCGACTCCCTGAACTTCAAGTGGGAAGTGTGTGTGAGGATGGCTAACTAAGCTAGAATCTAGATTAGTTGAGTAAAAAGATTTACCATGCATGCTTAAAATTTAGTTTGTCGGTTTGAGTAACGCTGTTTGCTACCTGGGTGGGCAGGTCTCCATTCTTTGTGCATAGTAAGTGCAGATCCCTAGTGCACAAATCCACTTCCGATTCTCGGACGCACTTCAGCTTCTCAAGCCTGCTGGTTGTCAGCAGTTCCAGAGTGACAATCTTCCTAATCTCACGCCAATATGGTCCATAGGGCGCTAGCGCAAACGCGGCATGGTCATAGCCAAGGTACTTGCTCGCAGCCAAAACTGGCCGAGACACAAAGATTGCGTCATTAGTTGTGAAGCACTCCTTCACAGACTCCCAACTGCTAACCAACAGGGCTCTGTGGCTCCCGAGCATGACTGATAAAATGGGGCCGTGTTTGTCGGCCATGGCTCCAAGCGTACGGGCAAGGGGAGTTTTTCCCATTAGAAGATGGAGGTGGCCTATTAAGGGCAATGCTCCAGATGGTTGAGGGGCTCTAACAATCCTGCTCTTGCTTTCTTTGCTGTTAGCTTTGATTCTTTTGAAGTAAAAGTGGAACAAGAGAGCTAGAACACCTAGAATTGACAAGAATTGAGTGAGAGAGTCCATGGTCTTGGTGTGGAAGTGGTATGAATATGATACAATTACCTAAGGCTCAAGTGTATTTATAGAAGAAATAAAAACGCATGAGAAAAACGTGTGAAGAAAGTTGTAACATAAATACTACTTAGATACACGTTTATATGCATTTTTTGATTTTGCATTTGTGTTACAACTTTCTTCACACGTTTATATGCATTTTTTGATTTTGCATTTACGTTACAACTTTCTTCACACGTTTATATGCTTTTTATTTATTTTTTATTTTGCATGAATTGATGAAATCGCACACAGAGGCATTAATTCTTTTGAAAAAACTATTTTAAACGTGTGAGTGCAATTTTGTTCGCCTTTCTTAAAAGAGAGTAAACGCTACACTTCCTTTTATTGGTTGAAATGGTGTGAGTCACTCTTCTGTAATACATTTTTTGTTAAGAACACTTCTTGGTGAGATCCACACTATCTCAACCACTAAGAGGGAGGGTAAATATTCACCCTCTTTTAAAGAGGATAAACAAAATTAAATTCCATTGTTATGGAAGCTACTAGCTAGCTAGCTTGATCAATTCTTTGCATAAAATTGACTGAATATGCAAAAATAAGGGTGTGAAATAAATTCAATGAAAGTTCTAAAAACCGTTAGGTGCTAGTTAAGAAGAAGGCCCTCAAGTGCCTATACTGACTAGTGGCCGATTAGATAGCGCCTAGAGATTAGTCTTTTTTTTTTTATAAACATTTCCTCCCCTCCCTCTAGGTTTGAGTGAGGAATATATATATAATACAAGATTAATTAAGAAGAAAAAGAGTGAAGACTAAATTAACAACTAAAAAGTATATCACTTGGGGTGATTTGGCAAATAAACATAAACATGTTTATTGGTTTATTCGTTTTGTCTTTATTCAAATTTTTTTCGCAAATATTAGTTTTGCGTCAAATTTTTGTGGTTTATTGGTTCCTCTCGACGAGACGAATCTAAAGAGTATAAAATTATAGTCAAAACTAATTTTTTTTTTTTAATAAAGCCAAAAATGCGTGGTTTATTGGTTTAATTTTGGCTTTATTCAAAAAATAATTAATTTTCACTATAATTTCATTCTTGTTAGATTCGTCTCGTCGAGAGGAACCAATAAACCACAAATAATTGATGCAAAACTAATAAATGTAATTTTTTTTTGAATAAAGACAAAATGAATAAATCAAAAAACCAATTTTTGATTTATTTGCCAAAGGAGTATATTTGTCATGTATATAGATGTATGTAATTTGTTAGCCGATTTAGGATTTTGATATGCATTATGTATGCATCTTGTGTATTTTGTAGAAATAATACTCCATGAGTCCCATTTTGATAGTTTTATCGAGAGATTACAATGATTACATCAAAAAAAAAAAAACATTGATACAAAGCTAGAGACAACCATTGTTGGAGACTTGGATTGCTAGTAGGGTGTTAGGATTTTTTTTTTAACCCCACAACACCCCTACGGATCTTGGAAACTATGAATCACACAACCAAGTAAACAATCGGGCATAATGAAAACTGGAAAGAAAAGCACGAGACACAAAATATACGTGGAAAACCTCGACGCGAGGAAAAACCACTGGAGCACACTAGTCCACTATGAAATCGATCAAGAGTACGTACAAGTCTTCTCGCAATCTCTTGAGATGTGCATTTTCTCTCGTTTCTCTCTGTTTTTCTCTAAAAATGTCTAACCCTAATTATATGCTAACTGCAATATAAATAGGTTCGGCCTTATAACTGAAATTACAAGGGCTCAGCCCTCATACCCCTAGACTAAACCACTGTTGAAGGTTGTCTGCAGCCCAACCCAACATAGGGTTGCATCATTGGCATGTTGCATGTGTCCCAACTATTTGTGGTGCATAATAATTGGTGCTTAATGCTTACTCCACGAGGTGCCTTTTGTCATGCATGTATAGATATTTTCCTGCATTCATTGTACTTGGTAGATACACTTGAATTTGTGGTACATGGCATGAAACGAACACATTCAAAAAAAACAAAGAATTCATCGGAACCACGACAAATTTTCGATTACGGTTATTACTCTGTTCGCAACATGCCGCCCCTCACCCGATCTTTATTATAGGGGTGTATTTTGGAAAATGATTTTTACACTTTTTTTTTTAATTCACATGAAACAACCAAATTGCTCTTCATATGTGGAAAGTGTTTTAGGTCAAGTTTGTCATTTGATTTTATGGAAATCCCATAAAATTATGTGGTTGATTTTAACAATTGAGAAGATCACTTACTAAAATCAACCAATTTTAGTAAATAAAAGTAGGTTGATTTTAGCAAGCAGTCTACTCAGTTGCTAAAATCAAATGGGAAACCTGGTCTTAACAAGTAAACATATACTAGTTTGATAATCTCATATGAATAAGTGCAGGAGTGCAAGATTATTTCCTTTTACTCCCTCCGTCCCCATTTTATGATCCTTTTTAGGAGTGCGTGTCACTTTTCAATTGATTATATCTTCTAATTTATAATGTTTTACATGATTTTAAAAATATTGTATTATAGAATTAGTCGAGATCTATCAAACAAAATCTATATTGAATATAAAATTCATTACCAATTTAAAAATATAACTAAATTTTTCATCCGGTTAGAATACAACTGGGATCATAAAATAAGGACGGAGGGAGTAATTTTTTTAGTCCAGACATACCCTAATCATGTAGTCTTCTTATCTTTAACGATTCCAACAAAAAAATTCAAGTCCCAGTAACATCAGCGAACGTGACAACTTTGATAGAGACAGAGCCTGACATCAAAATATTTTGAAATGTTAAAATAGATTAAAAATCAAGTGGTCATAAGGTATGATCAAGTGGGGTTGGTCTGTTATCCCTTCTGTATCCAAAGACTACTCTCTATGTCCTAAATAATAGCTCTACTTTCTCTCTCTGATATTTTTCAAATCAAAAAATAAAGTATTTCCGTATAACATTTTTCGAACTTTTTCGCAGCGGTGTGGAAGGTCGAGTACTTTAATTCGATGCGAAAAAACTCAAAAAATGATACACGGAAGTACTTCATTTTTTTATTTGAAAAATGACACAACTTTTCGTAGTGAACTGTTATTTAGGAACAGAGGGAGTATATTAGAGTAATGAAGCACCATCCGTTCTATCCAAAACAGCAGCTTATCCGATAATAATCTCCTTCAATCCTCATTAAAAAAAGAAGAAGAAGTAGAGCAATTGAATCAATCTGAATAGATTACGTGTTGGACCGTTTTCTCACTCTCTCTCTCTCTTAATACCAATTGGTATTAGGAAGGATTTTAATTGAGTTTTTTATGGCATTCGATATCGCACCCGCAAATCTGTTTTTAGAGCGGTCGCAGGGAGTGACATTGTGTAAGCAAATCCATGGGGCACTCCGGACCCAAGTCCTAACATTATGAAATCACACATGTCACTCCCGAGTAACTAGATAAGAAAACGTTGTGTATATATGTTAGTATTTTTGTTTTTTGTAATGAAGAGTGTCCCGAGTAACCAGATTAATCTCTCAAACTCCTCTCACAGCTCATCCACACGTTTGTGTGAGATAAGATGGCCCCAAGACAAATTGTTACTGATACGAATCGACCGTACAAACTTGGGATAGAAAATTCTATTGAGGTAAATCTATTAACTACTACGATAACCCCTTTGTTATATGTCAACATTGTATTGAAGAGGTCGACAGAGCTGTAGTTTTGAAGTGTAAGGTTTGGACCGTCCAGTTTAGAGATTTGTTTATCCCCTTTTTTGGTTCTTTTTGATAATTGGAATCATCGCCCTTTTTTTTCTAAAGATTATTGAAAACATCAACGGTCCTTATGGCATGTCAATTGGAAAATCAACCAATACATGATTGCAACGTATTTGACTTGAAATAATTGTGATTTGCCGTAAAATAATTGAGATTCCGATTCAGCGAGCTAACCTGCTTTTTCAAAGAGAAGTGTACGAAATCATAGTTTCCGAAAATCCCCCGTTTCATTCAATTTTTGGATCAACCACTTACCTAAGTCCGATGAAATCTGATGAAGATAATTGAATGAAACGGGGGATTTTCGGATCAACCACTTACCCAAGTCTGATGAAGCTGATTTCCCGCGTGGCCCCTCGGAAAATTATTCTAAGATAATTAAACGGCTCGAATCGTTTGTGTGAGACTCACAAATGGATCCCCGAGACCCATCTGTACATGGTCTCTCGTACCCCTTGATTTGCCGTTTTGAAAGAAACTATGAGGGGGTGATCAGTAGGGATGGGCATCTCGGCCGAGACGCCCCCTCCCCGAATGGGTAGGGGATTCGAGGATTTTTTCGGGGATCGAGTAAGGTATGGAGATTTTTTTAAAAAAATTCAGGGATCGGGTAGGGGATGGTATAGAGGGTGTTTGGGAGCCTACTTTTCAGCTTTTCATTTTTAACTTTTTGGCTTTTTGATTTTTTGGATTATGGCCAGAATGACTTTTGAATCTGGGATGAGTGTTTGGGAGAAATGTGCAGAATGCATTTTGGGAGAGAGAGATGGGAGAAATTCATACGTAGAAGTTGAAAAGGTGTGAACCTGTTTTTTATTTCTTCTTTCTATCCCCAAAAATGGAGAAACAGTTTTTGGGAAAACTATTTCTCCCCTTGGCTGCCAAACACCCATAAACCAAAAAAGAGAAACCAAAAAATCAAAAAAGAGGCTCCCAAACGGAGCCATAGTCAGTCCCCTCCCTGAACCCCGCCCCTCCCCGTTCACATGTATAGGTATATTATATTATAAGTTTATAAATTTTTTAATTTTTTTCCCCGGATAAGTTTATAAATTATAACTTATAACTTGTAAAAGTCAGTATTATCCCATCTCAACTCTTCCACAGCGGCCTCCATCTCGTCTCTCAACTCTCAAGGACCAAGATTTGGTACTTTTGAGTGAAATTTTAATCTCTCTAGAAACCAAAATAAAAAAAAGAACAAGAAAAGCAGTAGCACTTTTGAGTTACTGCGAGAGGGATGCCTCGCGAGCCGGGCTAACTGTAACAACCCGGATTTTCGGAGGAAATTTTTTATTTTATTTAATTCAATTGTTGTAATAACCCGAATTTTCGTAAATAAAAATTTGAATTATAATTTTAATATTACTAATTTTTTCGGAAAATTATTCAATCATCGACCGATTTATTTAAATTAGTATATATCCGTCCGCGTAATTTCGTACACATGCCAATGATAATACGCGCGCGAGAGAGAGAGAGAGAGAGAGAGAGAGAGAGAGAGAGAGAGAGAAGTACAATTGGCCATTTCCAATTTTGACCAAATCTCCCAATTTTGACTTTCCAATTATGGCATATCTAGTCATTTAATGTGTTGTCTCTCTCAGGGAGACACAATCTACCCACTGACGCGCCTAGATTTACTAGTAATTGACTTCCACCATTTATCAGTACATTTTGTTCCGGAAGATTACGTAGTCGCGTAGAACCTACACTGCGAAACTTGACTAAGTGAATTCACCATGTGTTTATAGGATGACGCGCCTACTAATAGCATGACGCGCCTAAAGATAGCATGACGCACCTAGAAGATAAGTATGACACGCCTAAGATCTAGTAGCATTATAGCCATATGTTCCATTACAGTACAATTTACTCCGGCAAAGTAGCTAGTCGCGTAGAAAGTGAACAGAACGAACACGTAGTCACATTAATTTCCCCTAGCATTATTGGCATAGTATGACACACCTAGATTTTATGACACGCCTATAGATATGGTACCTTAATAGCCTCATGTCCCTTATCGCGTAGAAATTGCACCGGAACGACCCGTAGTCACTACTGCTTTACTAGACTAGTCATTAATTACCCTTGGGAGAATATATTCCCTCATTTAAGATTGCGTCATAGGATAAGATTGTGTCATAGATAAGATCTTAGCCCTTAATAGCCTTATGTCCATTTACAGTGCAAATTAGTACCGGAAATGTAGTTAGTCGCGTATTCTACACTGTGAAAGGTGACTAGGTGAATCTCCCCCCCTTTGATTCATGAACCCAAGGCTATGAATCAATAGCCTTGAGCCTATTAAGCCTATGGAAAAACCCCTTCATTAAGAACGCGTCATAAATTCATCCCACACATCCTTGTTTTGATTTTCTCCATTTAATGGAGGAAATTGCTTGGCAATTTCCCCCATGGGGAGGCCGGCCACTTGAGGGAGAGGAGGGAGCTCACTTGCCTATAAATAGAAGGCCATTCCTTCATAAATTTTCACACCAAAATCTTCTCTCACTCTCATAAGTTCTAAGTTAGTTTTCTAGTAACTTTTGGTAGAAAATCCCAAAGTTCTCTCTAGTTCTTGAGTGTTCTTCATGAAACTCAATGAAACTCAACCTCCACCACCACTCTCCACCCTCCAAAGCCGCCCTTAGATCTTAGTAAGAAGTTCCGGCGAACCCTCCGGCGTTTCTAAGAAAGTTAACTTTCTTTTCGACGCCGTTACTCCGCTCGACCACCGATAGCTTTGTCTTTTTCCGATTAACCTCGGAATACGGTAATAATCTTTATCTAAATTTCTACTAGTTATTTTAGTGCAAGATTAATTTTTAGTAATGTTATAATGCTCGGTTTAAAAATAAAAGTTAGTAGTTTTACGGTTTTGGAAAAGAAAAGAGTTGGGATTTTAAAAAAAATACTTTTTCGAACTTACGCAGTCGTTATAATGCCCGAATGGAAAATGATATTTCAAATTTACGCAGTTATAATGTCCGATTGATTTTTGGAAAAATGCGCGAACGGTTATTTTGAGAAGGCGAAATTATCGACAAATAAGAAATTTCTGAAAAAGACTACGAGGAATATTTTTGGGAAATGAGGAAAATGATTTATGACTAACTTGAGACTGTGGAATGACCCAAGGCTAACACCCTTGAAAGTCTGTCTAGAAAGAGGATGGGTGCTATTAACTGGATATTCCGACCCCCTCTGCCTGGGACTTTCCTGGTTATTCTATCGTTGAGAGAAGGTCGCCAAAAGAGAAATGATATTTTGAGAGACACGTTTTACGAGGAAATATTGATTTACGGAGAAACACGTTTTAAGAGAAAACACCGATTTTGAGAACGCGATTTACGAAAAATTGCATTTTTGCGAAATGAGATTTTGGGACACGTGCATAGAGACGACACGATTTTCGAGATGAATAGTTGACACGAGAAATAGAGATGAGAATGAAAATGCGATGAGAACAAAAATGATTTTGAGATGAGAATGCGTACGGGAATGCAACGAGAGCACCGCCCCAATTCGCGGAGAGAATCTAGTGGTAAGGGCTACGCATGCATAACACATGACGAACAGACCTCGAAACATGCTGTGGGGACCAGTAAGATGAGACAGCCGGTACTATGTAACGTGTGAGAGCGGGATGAACGGACCTTATAGACTGTCGGATTCAGTGATATAAGACAGCCGGGATCTCGAGCGGAGAGGTTGGATCTGTCAGTTGAAAGAGGACAAAAACAAACCAATAACTTTCAGAGTGATGAGAGGCGATTTGATTTGGATGATTGGAATGATGGAAATGAATGAGATGAACGAAAAGATGAAATTTGAAGAAGAATACCTATGATGATAGTGAGAAATGAGAACGAGACACATGATTACCACCACGTTTACTCTGATTTATGTTGACATTGGCACGAGCATATTTACACCGACATTGTTATATTTATTCATGAAAACTGTTTTCGGATAAACTTGTGTTATTGCTTTCGAACCTTATATATTGTTCTAGAATTGCTAGTTGGGATTTGGGTAGAGTTATTATCGGGATTCTCGCTCACGGTGTTACACTTGTGTAACCTAGCATAATACCATGATGTTGCCTGGCAACTCGGACGTATTATGTCAGTCTATAGAGATGAACAAGAGGAGTACTACAGCTTGGGAGCTTATGGAGCTGGACAGGACACCGCCAGGGCTGACGGCAGTGCAAAGAAGTAGAGAAACCCTAGTTAAACCTGTTTTGAATAATGTAATAGCAGGGAGAATTATGTAATTTCCAAGGTGGAAACTTGTTGTAAAACTTATTTATTATTTCTATAATAAATATAACGTTCCCAAAATCAGGGGCGTTACACTTACGTTTTAATTATCTTTGGGAACCACTTTGGTATTCACTTGAATAATTTGAGTGTTCTTTTGGATCACTGATTCCCCGTGTGGATCCCCGTTCCCCGCATTAGGACGGGGATGGGGTTAAAAAAAAAACCCCGGTGAAGATTGGGGAGGGGATGGGGATTGATATGGGTTTGGGGATTGGGGATGGAGGTTGTGGTATCCACCCCCTACCCTCCCCATGCCCATCCCTAGTGATCAGGGATATCCTAAAGTTCCTAACTTACAATTGTGCTAATTTATCTTCTGTGAAATAGGAAAAAAATTTGAATGTTGAGTGGGTACCACTTGTGCCCGGTTTCGCACATCCGGCCGTCTAAAAATGCAAAGGTTGGTCTAGATTGAAGGTGCCGGATGGATTCCAAAAAAAAAAAGGAAAAGTATGTTTTAATCCGGACTGTCCGTTGCATTTTTAGATAGTCAATTGTGCACGAGCAGATACCATGTCAACCATACCTGATCAGCACTGAAAAATTCCAACTTAAAATGGGAAAGCAGCACTCCAAAAAAACGATGATGAACTAGCTGTTTTTGATAAGTGGTACGGTACCAGGTACTAGCCTAGGTCACATAATTTTTCAATGAAAATTGACCTAGCTGTTTATTATCAGCGGCTGTCCAAAACAAAGTCTACAATCATTATAATATTAACCCAACTAATAATCCCATTGAGAAGGAGAGAAATAACCCAACAAATACAAGGAAAATAATACCCAAACTCAAATGGAAAGATTCGAATTCCTGATCTCCTACTGAGATGCATGCGTCCTGGCCAACTGCGCTAAGCCAATTGATTGCTGCTATCAATAGGATCACTTGCCATTTGCCCAACAGCAATTCTTACACAAATGTTAATTATCAACCAATCATCGAAAATTCCGTATCCAAATCACTTACTATGATCTTTGTTCTTATCATTAATTGAAGTTAATATATTTAAATCGTAACTTTTCGTACAAGTTTGATTTCTCTGTTTCATACTTTTTTTTTTTTGATAAGTTTCTCTGTTTCATGCTTGTTTGATATCTATTGGAAGAGGTTTCCATAGTTATTTTACCCGCATTCGTTATTTTAGTTCTCGTAAGTTGCAAGGGGAATTTGGGAGCTCCTAAACAGATTTATATGAGAAATTACAGGTTGTGTCAGCTGCTTATATATTAGTACATATATTTTCTACGTCCATCGTCGCCCGTGGACGTAAGTTCGAAGCCAAGTCACTAAATCTTCGTATAGTTATGTGATTTCTCCTGGTTTTTATTTTCGTACAATTTTTTTAATGCAAGTGGTGGCTAGCTCATGCGGTAGAGCTCTTGGATGCCCCACACTGCATCCTGGGATCGAGTCTCATTCCCCCCTCCCCACATGTAATAGATTAGGAATGGTGAATGACAAAAAAAAAATCTAAAAAAAAATTAAACACTCAACCAAATAAATAAGCCGAGAAAATATTTAAATATCCAACTCAATTAGATTTCATTACAAAATAAATAAGGAAAAGAGAAAATAAAAAATTTAAAAAATAAGGCCCAAGTAATAGGGCCCAAATGTAATATAATTTGGTCCCTATTTGACTATTTTGAAAAATTTAGGGGTCTTGGGTGTCATTAAAGAAGCTAAGATCATGGGCAAACTACGCCCTTCTTTTTTATTTTTTTTAGTCCTCGTTAGTGCAACAGTGCTGCTCGAAAAAACCCTACGTCCCTCTTTTCGTATTCCACCAACCAATACATTGCCTAATCCACAAAA
Source organism: Gaultheria prostrata (assembly GCA_036023075.1). NCBI lineage: Eukaryota > Viridiplantae > Streptophyta > Magnoliopsida > Ericales > Ericaceae > Gaultheria > Gaultheria prostrata. Next base: position 4,917 of record JAXBDA010006180.1, on the reverse strand, counting down.
ATAGCGCAACAATCGGTTAAGATTCGTGATTTCTTTGTGGGTAGTTTTATTTTTCTATTTCGTTTTTTGAGAGATTTTCTTATTTTCTCCAGAATCTCTACAGGTACAGCGTTTCTTTATTTGGGTTTGAGGATTGCCGAATACCGATGACTTGAGGTTCCCGTATTCGTAGCCTTTGAAAAAAGAAAAAAGCAAATGATGTTTTGATGCCTCGGTAACTTTATTCGAACTAAACCTTGAACTCTTTGAAACACTTTAATAAATGTGCACATTTTATTTTTGTGAAACACTTTAATATATGTACACATAGGGTATATAAACACAGTAGATTTGGATTACTATTATATAGGCCATTCATTGCTTGTATTTCTAGAGAATCGTAGTAGAATTTTCGAACACCCTCATGAGAATTCGTAGAACCACTACTGGAAACACCAGTACTAAAGACTGTCATGGCGAACTGAAACTCGTCTCTCTCTCTCTCTCTAAGATTTAAAACTCATAATTATATAATATGAAATCCCAATTTCTGGTGTGTAACAAGGGAACGAGAATGTCAACTTAGAGCATCTCCACTTCTTACTCAAATTTACACTTAAACTCAAATTTGAGTAAAAATCACCAAAAACACCACTCCACTCCTTACTCAAACCTATTACCAAATCTGAGTTTACTTAAAATTTTCACCAAATTTGGTTCGGATCAAATTTTTACTCAAATTTTTAAGGTCATTTTCTCCCTCTCAAATTTAAAATTATGCCATTAATGAAACATTTACTCAAATTTATGCCTACATTTACTTTTGCCCATTGGAGTATTCCATATCAAATCAAATTTTTACTCAAAATTTTACTCAAAGTAAAAAATTAACACCCTGTTTGGATGCCGGATTTGACTTGAGCCCGGATTTGTAATCCCGGGCCCACGCTACTCCCCCGTTTGGATACAATTTTGGTTCTGGATTTGCATCACTGTTTGGCTTCCAACTCCGGCCGCACCTTCGTTGGCTAACGACAGCCTCCACCCTGTTGTTAGCAAACAAGGGGGGATTTGATTCATTTTCTTCCCTTTTTACCCCTCCAAATCCGTCAAAATCAGAGAGAGAGAGAGAGAGACGAACCAGATACACAATTTTCAGATTTGATTTCAAACCCTAAAAATAAATAGAAAAAATTCTTGATTTTGAAAAATACAGATCTGATTATAACTTACTAGAAATCAAAAGGACGTATAAATAGAAACAAAATCTGATTTCCAGTCGCCAGACCTCCATTCGTCGGACTGGATTTTCAGGCCGGACCTCCATTAACATAGACCTCGATCAGTTTTTAAGAGAGAGAGAGAGAGAGAGAGAGCATGTGTCGATATAAACAAAGGGGAAAGAGATAAATGGAAGTCCAGTACTGATGTCAATACAATCAAGGGGCAAAATTTATCAAGTGTGGTTGAGACTTCTAAAGGTTTGGTACTCTCTTTTTTATTTCGAATTGTTACAATATTGAGTCCTCTATAAATTAATAACCAGTGTTGTGTTTTCTCACACCTAAAATTTCACTTTCTGATTTTTTATTTTGAATCTTTTTTCAAAAATATTATTTTTTAAATATATTTATATAATTATTGTGTATTTATTCTAAGTATTATGTATTCATTTTAATTATAATAAAATTAAACCATGTTGTCAATTAAATTAATAAACTGGGGCAATTAAGTCATTTGCCCTCTTATCCATCCTCCAAATCCCCTTTCTCAAAATATCATCCAAACACCTCATATACAAATTCACCCTTCTTAAGAGGTGGGCCCACCCTCATTATAAATCCACCCAAAATCATCTCCGACATTCAAACGGAGTGTAAGCGTGGAGATACTCTCATGTACTTGTGCCTGATTAGGTCAATTACTTGTATTTTGAGTTAGCGGGGGAATCCCTTAATTCGGGATTCACGTGGAATTCATGTGGTGGGGCAGAGGGGGGTGTTGTGGAGCCTTGTGCTTGTGCAGCGTGTTGTGCAGCACTTGGCGCCGCCGCGTCGGTGTCGGTCCGATGATCGGAGACGTCCACCGCGTAGAGCTCGTCGAGTACTACGAGCCCTACCAAAAATCAACTCGATTGGACATCGATAAGTGCGTGATCGGAGCTTATATAACTTGAAAAAAATTGGAACATATATGACTTGAAACACTGGATGGAAACTATTAAACCCATTTTTTCAAGTTATTTGTGTTCTGATTACGCACTTAACGATGTCCGATCGAGTTGATTTTTGATAGACTTGTAGTACTCGACGAGCTCTACGCGGTGGAACAAATGCCTACATTTACTTTTGCCCATTGGAGTATTCCATATCAAATCAAATTTTTACTCAAAATTTTACTCAAGTAAAAAATTAACACCCTGTTTGGCCCCCGGATTTGACTTGGGCCTGGATTTGTAATCCCGGGCCCACGCTACTCCCTCGTTTGGATGCAATTTTGGTTCTGGATTTGCATCACTGTTCGGCTTCCAACTCCGGCCGCACCTTCGTTGGCTAACGACAGCCTCCACCCTGTTGTTAGCAAACAAGGGGGGATTTGATTCATTTTCTTCCCTTTTTACCCCTCCAAATCCGTCAAAATCAGAGAGAGAGAGAGAGAGACGAACCAGATACACAATTTTCAGATTTGATTTCAAACCCTAAAAATAAATAGAAAAAATTCTTGATTTTGAAAAATACAGATCTGATTATAACTTACTAGAAATCAAAAGGACGTATAAATAGAAACAAAATCTGATTTCCAGTCGCCAGACCTCCATTCGTCGGACTGGATTTTCAGGCCGGACCTCCATTAACATAGACCTCGATCAGTTTTTAAGAGAGAGAGAGAGAGAGAGAGAGCATGTGTCGATATAAACAAAGGGGAAAGAGATAAATGGAAGTCCAGTACTGATGTCAATACAATCAAGGGGCAAAATTTATCAAGTGTGGTTGAGACTTCTAAAGGTTTGGTACTCTCTTTTTTATTTCGAATTGTTACAATATTGAGTCCTCTATAAATTAATAACCAGTGTTGTGTTTTCTCACACCTAAAATTTCACTTTCTGATTTTTTATTTTGAATCTTTTTTCAAAAATATTATTTTTTAAATATATTTATATAATTATTGTGTATTTATTCTAAGTATTATGTATTCATTTTAATTATAATAAAATTAAACCATGTTGTCAATTAAATTAATAAACTGGGGCAATTAAGTCATTTGCCCTCTTATCCATCCTCCAAATCCCCTTTCTCAAAATATCATCCAAACACCTCATATACAAATTCACCCTTCTTAAGAGGTGGGCCCACCCTCATTATAAATCCACCCAAAATCATCTCCGACATTCAAACGGAGTGTAAGCGTGGAGATACTCTCATGTACTTGTGCCTGATTAGGTCAATTACTTGTATTTTGAGTTAGCGGGGGAATCCCTTAATTCGGGATTCACGTGGAATTCATGTGGTGGGGCAGAGGGGGGTGTTGTGGAGCCTTGTGCTTGTGCAGCGTGTTGTGCAGCACTTGGCGCCGCCGCGTCGGTGTCGGTCCGATGATCGGAGACGTCCACCGCGTAGAGCTCGTCGAGTACTACGAGCCCTACCAAAAATCAACTCGATTGGACATCGATAAGTGCGTGATCGGAGCTTATATAACTTGAAAAAAATTGGAACATATATGACTTGAAACACTGGATGAAAACTATTAAACCCATTTTTTCAAGTTATTTGTGTTCTGATTACGCACTTAACGATGTCCGATCGAGTTGATTTTTGATAGACTTGTAGTACTCGACGAGCTCTACGCGGTGGACGTCTCCGATCATCGGACCGACACCGGTGCGGCGGCGCCAAGTGCCGCACATCACGCTGCGCAGCACCCCTCTGTCCTGGTGCATGTACATAGCAATCGCCTGTCACTTCGGTTTAGAAAATTGGAGTATGTCACTGACTTTCACTTATTAGAAACCACAAGACTTTCACTTAAAATCACAAGATAAATGAATTAATTAAATGAATCTTAACAAAAAAATAAAGTCCAGGACAAAACCTAATTTGGCCACTTAACATTTTCCTTCATACTTCTAGTTTTACAAAAACAATAACAATATAAGTGAACTCTTCCACGATTTAAATTTCTAGTTCCGCCACTAGCTATGGAGTGGACTGGGAACTTGTTCCTGTGGTTATCCAAAAAACACGCAACTACTCGGCAAATAATCAATTACTAATCTAAACTGTTTATCCATTCACGCATGTCACCTTCAAATTCGCCCCATATAAAACTACTATTATTTGTTGATTGGTCAAAAATTGAAGAGCGATGCTAGAACCACAAACACATACATATATATGCACACTAACACTTGTACACATCCAGGGCCGGAGAGGGGGCCACAATGGGCAGTCGCCCTTGCAAGAAAAAAAATTTCTCTAATATTATATAGAAAAATAAATTTTCCCATGAATTATATAGGCTCGTCACTCCGAAGTATCTTGGAAATAAATTCGCTATTACGTAGTGAAATTCTTGGCTCCGTCCCTGATACAGACACTCGAATGTTTGTGTATATCTTTGTGGTTCTAGAACTATTGAAACTCTTGAAAGGTATATTACTATATCTTAATACCAAGGGCTGCTATCTGAAAGATGATCAAGTACGTGGCATTTGTCCACAAGAAATCTAATAAATGATACTCCGTACTATAACAAATAAAAAAATGAAGTTGTGAGAAGAAATCCAAACCCACGTATCCAGCTTCGACCAATCGCATCGAAACTTCCATACGTAAATCCAAACCCACGTATTATAAGTATTGGCCATGTACGTATATGCCTAAAGAAGAAAACAGAGACGTGTTCAATTATCTACAGAAAAAGAGATGATGAGCTATGGAA
>JAXBDA010006179.1:0-21600 GCA_036023075.1 Gaultheria prostrata | reverse complement strand
TTTTCCACGTATATCTTGTGTCTCGCACTTTCTTTCCGTTTTTCATTACGCATTTACTTGTCTTTGCGATTTTCTGTGATTCATTGTTCCCAAGATCCGTAGGGGCGTTGTGGGGTTGCGATAAATCGTAACATTCTTTAGATGGGAAAAAAAGATATATTGATAACTCCACAGAGTTACATCGAGGGAAAGAAAATAAAGGACAAAAAAAAAACACTCGATACATGATGTTGATACATGAGGCTATCACACGTTCATAAGTAGAGAATGAATAGATAGCTGTTGGGTCCGGAGTGCCCCTATGAATTTGGTTTCACAATGTCACTCCCTACAAGCATCAAATTGCCTTCGAAAGAGATCCTGGTATCAGCAAGCACTCAATTATTTTATCAAAAAATGCGCAAAAGCATCACAGCATCAGAGCATGAAGGCTGAAGCACAAACATCTAAGTAGCAGGGCACCGAAAGGCCAAATGAAGTATGAGCAGGCCAAGATAGAACCTGCTAGTTGTAGTACCAGGCCATCACCTTAGAGCATGTAGCAGCAGCAAATCTTAGAGTCACACTAAATCAACATCAGCAAACCTTGGCTGTTTGTGGTTACAACGGGATCAGTCGAGCCCTTCGTCTATGAGGATTCGAACTCAGGACGTCTCTCTTGAAATGAAGTGTAACAAATCAACCACCATCTTGTCGACCATTATATATAGTACCTAGTTCCTGGTTGCAGTTGATCAAGTTGCCACAAAAATACACCGGCTACTGTAGAATTGGCTATTTTATTGTGACATTATATATCTTAAGTTCTTTTTTATTCATGTGCCAAATCTTAAGTTCTTTCTTATTCATGCCAAATCTTATAACCTAGCATTTTGAGGAACCCGTAACATTTGTCGAAAGTTATCGTAATTTAAAGTTTAATGAATATTGTGTGCTTCATGGAATACGAGGTTAAATTGGTACAATATTATCGTATTTAAGTTTGTCGAAAAGACAACACTTTTTATGATGAGTAAACATAATTGGGATTTGCTAACTAGAGCCCTGCGGGCTCGAGTTAACCCGTACCAATTGCAATATGAAACACAAAAAGTCAGTCCTTTTCTCTTTTTCCCTGACACTCTCTGTCCTTCTGTCTCTCACTCACTCTCTCTCCCCCCTTCCGTCCCCCTTCACTCTCTCCCTCCCAGACTCCTCTCTCCCAGTACCCACTCTTCATTTTTCTCTCATTTAGTATTATTTTTTACTCTCTCCGTTCCTAAATAAGTGTCCACTACGAAAAGTCGTATCAAATTCAAATAAAAAAATTAAGTGCTTATATGTATCATTTTTTTGAATTTTTTTCGCACCAAATTAAAGTACAGATGAATACTTTAATTCAGTGCAAAAAAATTCAAAAAATGATACACGGAAGCACTTAATTTTTTTATTTCAAAAAAGATAAGAGAGAGAGTCTGAAAAAATTAAGTGTTTCCGTGTATCATTTTTCGAATTTTTTTGCACTGAATTAAAGTATTCATCTGTACTTTAATTTGGTGCGAAAAAATTCAAAAAAATGATACATAAAAGTACTTAATTTTTGCTAAAAATTCAAAAAGGTATAAGAGCAAGAGCAACAGCTTGGGAAAAATTTTTGCTAAAAAAAGTAGTGAACAGTGCACATTTAACTCACATGTCTTTCAACACTCCAACAATACACTCTATTTTACCCATACTCTATTAAAATATTATTTTTTTCTAATTTAAATATTACAACAAATTCCCAAGTACTGTTAGAGACAGGAGGAGAAGAGAGAGTGGAGGAGAGAGAAACTAATAAACAAATGATAGGTTGTGAACAGTTGTTAGGTAGATTTGCCCAAGGACTATTCATAGACGAAGAATAGCAGGGTGTTTACCAAAGCTGTTGCAGGCCACTTTTTCCTTCTTTGATAAGCTAAAGTAGCTTAAGTCCCCATATAACTAAGCTCCTGTACTTGCTCTAAGTGTTCTAAGATTAATTATTGCTAGTATCTGAAAGGATACGCATTTTCATATGTTATCATACATCAATATACTTGATACCCAAACATTATATATTTTCATCGATTATCACTTGTCAATATGGTTAATATGGTTAATAAATACCAAAAATAATATACGCGTTTTGAAAATAACACTATTCTTGCAGTACAAAAATGAATTTTTTTTAGACCCGGGGGTGACACGTGCCACCTCGCTCCCCTCTTACCCTCTAGTCCCACCTTTGGAGATTGTGTTTTTTTAATTTCCGAACATTGCAATTAAGGTTCTCCACTAATTTGATATTGGAATTTTTTTCGTTCTAACTTTGGCCTCTCCAAAATGTAAATCCTACCTCCGCCATTGTGCACAATGATCTCTTGATACATTATAATATAATAATATGCTAACGTTATCAGAAAGCATTGTAAGTAGTAGTACCTACTGTGATGCATTCTGGATGAGGTAAAAACAGGCCTTCCTGATGTGAGAAGCAATGTTTGAAGATCCAACTAAACTCTAACAATACCTTTCAAGATAGCATATCGCTCCGAATTTTGGAGATTTTGTTTTTTGAATTTCCGAACATTGCAATTAAGGCTCTCCACTAATTTGATATTGGAATTTTTTTCGTTCTAACTTTGGCCTCTCCCAAATGTAAATCCTACATCCGCCATTGTGCACAATGATCTCTTGGTACATTAGAATATAATAATACGCTAACGTTATCAGAAAGCATTGTAAGTAGTAGTACCTACTGTGATGCATCCTGGATGAGGTAAAAACATGCCTTCCTGATGTGAGAAGCAATGTTTGAAGATCCAACTAAACTCTAACAATAGCTTTCAAGATAGCATATCGCTCCGAATTCCCATCTTCATGTTTAGGTATGAGGTAACATCTCAACCATAGCGATCGAGAACAAGTTGTTGAATGTACAGATTGTCAATTCACGCTACACTTTTTAATGAATCCTATTTTCATGACATATTAACATAAAATGGTATTGGTCCATCAGCCATTTGCTCATTTTCTTGGCTATGCTTAATTGCTTTCAAAAAAAAAAACAATCGGTTATTGTCCTTTCAGAATATTTTCTCCTGGCTATATGCTTCTATGTTTGGACTCTTTGGAGCGAACAAGCTCCTACTACCCCACAAATCTTTTTACTGTCATGGAATAGTTGGTTGTCCCCTGCAGACAAAACCTGGCCTTTTATTTCAAATGATTGGACAAGAATAGGGACCACTCTACTTTTTACTTTTGTGGGTAATAATACTCCTATGTACAAGGGGAATGCTACAAGCCTAGTAGCCTACAACACATAGCCTCTACTTTTAGAGTATCCCAACAATAATTCCCAAAAAAAAATTGGGAAAATTTCAAAATGCCCAATATAAAAAATACTCCTAAACTTTCATTTTTTTCATCGCGCCTCCTAAACTTTCATTTATTATAAAAAATACCCCCACTGTCCGCATCCGTGAGCTCACTAACGGAAAAAATTGAGGTGGAGCTTAACGGAACCTAAAAACCGTTAAGTGGCCCAAAACGACGTTAAGTGACCAAAGTGATATTATTTATGGTCGCTACTATTTATTTGTTATTATTACTGTGGAAGATGATCGTTATGATATTATTTGTGATGTCATTTTGATATTATTATTCTATAAAACGACTTACTTGATATTACTTTGATTCTGTTTATTATCAAGTCAAAAATAAACGAAGAGATAATAACAATTTAGTTTTTATTGCGTAATAAGGTAGAAATTAGGATTTGTTCGATAGAAATTTAGATTAGTATGATGCTAATAGTTGACCCTTTTCTAATAAAAGAATATTTGGCATTTATCTATCGATAAGGTTAATTTTTGAAATATTTATAATAATAGAACTTCTTTTACTATTATTATTATTTTCTCCATGAAAAGAATATAATATGCAAAAAAAGAAATTGAGTTATTTAAAAGTATAAGTTAGTACATTTTTTGTGCTTGTAACTCATTTTTGCTAGTTTTTCTACACGGGTAGATTTTAATTCAGAATTATGGTGCTTTATATTTGACTCAAGAATTGGTTGACTTTTGTTATAAAATATGTATTCTTGAAGGGGAGAGTTTTTTTTTTTGTTTTTAAAAGCCCAAAACGACGTCGTTTTGGGCCACTTAATGGTTTTTAGGTTCCGTTAAGTTCCACCTCATCTTTTTCCGTTAGTGAGCTCACGGATGCAGACGGTGGGGGTATTTTTGATGACGGAATGAAAGTTTAGGAGGCGCGATGAAAAAAATGAAAGTTTGGGAGTATTTTTGATATTGGGGTCAAAGTTTGGGGGGCATTTTCAAAATTTTCCCAAAAAAATTTGTGAATAGTGCACATATCTATTATAGTTTGACATTTTTTCTTTCAACACTCTAACAATAGTCTCTATTTTACTCACTTTCTATTAAAAAATTATTATTTATTGAGAGAGAGAGAGAGAGAGAGAGAGAGAATGAGAGAGATGTGTGCCTCAACAATTGGGCGAGAGGGGGAGGAGATAGAAAATGTTCAGGCACGGTTCATCAAGACAGTTTAGGGAGTTAAAAAAAAAAAAAGACAATTTAGGGATATCTTTGTTGAAGCTCTTGCAGAGCTGATTTGAAGTTTGACACTCTATTATAGCTAAATGTATCCATATAGGGAGGCTTGCCCAAATTAGTGAAAGTTATGTTTATGTTTATAAGTGAATGCTACCCCTCCTTAAATTAAATGTTACGGCTAGCTTTGGATGCACTTTCATGTCTCATTTCATGTTTCCAACACTTTCCCTAAGGTAACGGAATTTATTCTCATGCAAAATAATTTCAAAATTCCTCATTGTCTAAAATTGCAATTTTTTAAAAAATTTCCAAATGAAAGTGGAGTGTGAAGTTATAGTCTATTCTTTTAGGCTTGACATATTTTTCTTGCATGTGAAATTCCTTATATTCAGGTGCTCATGTTTGATTTTCTTCGTCTTTTTTATCTTACTTTAGAAGAAGCAACGTCACCCTAAACCACCTGTATGAAAGTCACTCCCCTCCCGTTAAGGACAGGTTGTGTTGTTCATATGTCAAGGGTTGGTAAGGTTTTGCGCGTTGTATCGAATTAAACCACACCCGTCAATTCATTTGAGTTTCGGTCTTGCGATCGTACTCCCCAGGCTGTCATCCATCTTATCCCATCCCATCAGCAAGAGTATCAATACTCAAGCCTTTTAAGAATTGAATTCACAACATCACTTCACTAAGTACCGCTCCTCCGACGGGCTGACGAATTTGTTAACTTCGTCTCCCTAGGCTAAAATCCCAAGTATATATGATCTTACTGGTTTACGAGATTAACATAAATGGTGGGAACTTTGAATGCACAACCCATTGTATGAAATTTTTTTCTTAAAGTGATTTAACTATTTGCGAGGATGGCACAACATTTTTTTGTTAGGCATGCATAACAACCTATACGATATAAAATTGGTTTACACAGAAATTGGTGGCGGCCCAACCCTGCAAGTTTCCGCTTTTAAAAGTTTGGGGGCAGAATTATGGGCTCTTCGGGATGGACTAAATTTAGCAGGGAAGCTTCAAATCTCGGATCAATCTTCGAGTGGATATGGACGCTGGTTGTGTCACACTGTCATTGATCTTATAAAACCATGTCATGCGATTACAGCCATGCTCTGAGCGTTCTTATTTGTGATTTTAGGACTTTGATGATCCGAATGCCATGTGCGGCAGATATCCCAAGTGAGGAGGGAAGCCAATAGAGGGGCATATCTATTACCCAAAAACGTTTGGGCCCTGTGATCTGATACAAGTCCTCCCATTTATCAATTGGTGGGAGGTCTCTCGAGCCTTTATAGGTCTTCTAGCTCGCTAAGTGACTTTTCTTCCCTCTCGGTTCTAATCGCATGGGCTCCATTTTGGTGTACAAAATTTCTAATGGGTATGGGTCATGCATGATAGTCCTCCGAAATTTTTCTAATGGGTCTGGATTGTGAAGGATTGTAACTCCAAGGGGTTCATTTCAGACAAGAAAAAGAAAAGTACCCTAGGGGCTGGCCCAGTAATCTTGGCCTGGTATTTAGGAGAGTCAAGTTTGATTCTCATTGACAGCAACGCTTGACGATGCCTCACACGAGTAGAGGAGATTTTGTTGCGGCTCTGGATGGAGCTTTAGTAGCAAATACATAGGGATTACTCTCTTTACTCCCTTATTTTTCTGCCCTGGAGTTTACTCTTGTAGTCCATCTGTATGCTCCTCTCCTGTGTTCATGTACTCGATATCTACTACGTGTAGATTAGAGTTGTCAAACGGGCAGGTTTGGGCTGATTAAAATGGATTTGGAAACAGTATATATATATATATATATATATGAAGGTCTCAGCTTAATGTTTCCTAAGAAATTGATACTTGGTAAAGAAAGTTGAAGGTGAGTACAATGTACACTAGACTAGAGAGAGAGGAGTAATTATGCAGATATATTGATGAAATGTTCATGATTACTGTAAATATCTTACATCTATTCAGTTCTCCAATAGTCCATTACAATTCCACAGTATTTACGCGATGCCGATTTCTAAATTTATACCCAGGAGCAAAAAATTTATCCCGAGGGCCGAAGGGTGAACAGTGATGAAAAATTCAGAGCAATTCTCAAATAATAATTTACTGTCAATTTGAATTTTTTAGTTTTGAAGAAACGTTAATAATCAAACTTCCAAATTACATGTAGCAGAAAAATTCCGATGGATTCCGCGGAAAAATTCATTCAATAATCCACTCAGGTACAGCAATAGCAAACTATCTAGAAGCAATTTTACACATTTAGCATATTTGTTAGATACAATTTCACAAATCAGCTTACTTTTTCAATAAAATCAAACTGTTCAAAAGATGGATCAGTTTAACCGGGAATTGTTACACAGTGGTGGGTAGACGAGGTATGGTCAATCGTCTTGAAGTTGTTCTGGGACAGTATTCATGCTTTTACATGCTAAAATCCAACCAGTTTGATTGATAACTGCTTGACATCCGAACAACAGAAAATACCTTGTACACTACCCCTAGACTTGAGTCTTTTCCCCAACTGCTGGCAAAGCATCCTCAATAACTTGGATAAATGTGGCAATTTTGTATGTGAAGAATCCCACTAGCATTGGTATCAATTGTAGTTGCATGACTCCAAACTCTGGAACAAGTATCCTGCACCAAACATGGCTTCTCAGTGGCTGGGCACCGGAGAAAAATGACACCCGAACTACCGAGCCTATTCACTAGTTAGTGATTATCTTCACTTTTTCACTTTTCAGATGTAACTCAATGTAAGCTCAAAAAGTTAACTGTTCAAAAGTTGAGTTTTAGATACTCTTTTTCAAGAAACCTTGACTATGCTAAAAAGTTGAAGCTGCAGTCTTATTATTATTATTATTATTAGACGATATACATGGGTTAGTGGGTTAACATCTAAAGGGAGTTCGAAGTCTCCAAAGACTGAACTCCAGACCTCCCCTTGAAAGCCAAGAGGTACAACTAGATGAGCCAAGAGTCACATCTTGAAATCCCATGGTTCCCAAACCTTAATACCGTCTTTCCAATCCTTCCCTCAGTTAAATCCGCGTATCAAACGTGACCAGACTGATATTGAGGGGATTACTAATACCACATACCACAAGGTATTGTACATCTCATGTTTTATGGGATTGTTAGTTCAAGGGATATGTAATGCCTCCTCTAAATGTTGCATTAGAATGTGGTTCCCATGAATTTGTAGTCGAATGCATGTCTAATACAGCCAAACAAATAGGCTCAGAAAAAAAGGAAATAGGAATGACAATTAGAAAAAACAAAAAAGAAAGTCCATAAAGACAGAACTAACTATGTCAATCTACAGATTTATCTGCACAGAAACGACCAGTGATTGGAACAATGAAGAAAGCATGCTAGTTTAAGGTTGTACCCGTTCCACCGATTATAGACCATGACCAGCACGACAGGAACCAGTAGTCTTGGTTGCGCAATTGCTCCCCTGCAATAAAACCAAATTTCCACAGCACCACATTATTCGATTCTAAAAAGGGTCATCTTATCATCTATGACTTCAAAATAGTCAAGGCCAAAAAGATAGAACAGAACCCCAATTTTGTACAAATGAATGACAGGAGTTCAAATCAGATGCACACGCTAATGTTGAACCAAATTCCCATTTCAAGGGTATCAATTTAGCTTTTCATCGAGTAATACAACAAAATTGTGACCAAAGGTCTTTTAGGATCTGTTAAAAAATGCTGGGAAGATATATCTGGGATACGGGTGTACTACTACTTGATCCATAATCTTCATCTCTTTTGTGCAATGTATGGGAAGAATCACCTTCCACCAAATTTAGATGGGGGACTGCGGCTAAGTAATTGTATACTATTTCCACCCCTAAAAACCAGCACATGCATAAATATTCCACCACTCAGCTGGTTTCCGTTGCAATGTTCATGTCCTAATATTTTCTCCTCAAGTCTGAAAATTTTGAGTGAGAGCTCTGTCATATTCACTTCCTCTCTCCTTAGGAGGGTCTCCTCAACACTTCTCTTGAGTATTCATCACATTGGATTACCTTCGTTAGGCGTAGCTACATCTCATGGAATCAGCATGCTAGACTTCATCTAGAGGTAGATTCTCAAGTTGTATTTGGGTAGTACTAAGATACACTTTTTGCCATCACAGACTAGCACATAGGAACCAACTAGGGCTAGCTCAGTTGGCTAGGAACTCCTGCATCTCACTAGGAGTTTGAATGTTCCCACCTACATATGGGTGTTATTTCCCTTTGTATTTGTCGGGTTATTTCTCCCCTTAATGGGACTATTAGTTGGGTTGGGCTAATAGTGATTGAGGACTTTGTTTCGAATCTCCCCACCTGCATGTGGGATGAGATTTTGAGTTGGGTTGGCCTTATAGTGATTGTGGACTTTGTTTCCAATTTATGAAATCATACTTGTGAAGTGAAGTCGCCTGGGTACCAAAATAATACTCCCTCCGTCCGGATTTGTTAGTCCATTTTGGGAGTTCGTGCCACTTTTCAAATGATTATATCTTGTAACTTATAATGTTTTACGTAATTTTAAAAACATTGTCTTATAGAACTAATTGAGCTCTATCAAACAAGATCCACATTTGGATATAAAATTTATTACCAATTTAAAGATATCACTAGTTTTTTATCCAGTTACAATAGAACGAGGGACAAACAAATCTGAACAGAGGGAGTAAGAAATATATAAGCATGAGGGCACCCTCACTTCATGAGGTAGCTTTTAGGGTTAAGTTCTACCCAAGATCATGTAACATGGTATCACAGTTGTGTACCAGTGATGGGTAGGGTGCGAGACTTTCGCCAGCACGCGGCAGGTGATGCTTAGTGAGCACACTGAATTTGTGAGGGAGGGTGTGAAGCGAGGTCCCACATCACCTGGGCACCAAAGTAATATGAAGTAACAAGCGTGAGGGCACTCACTTCATAAGCTAGCTTTTGCAGTTGAGTTCAACCCAAGACCATGTACCATGGTATTAGAGAGGGGTGGGGTACATGTCTTTGACCTGCATGCGGCAGGTGCTGCCAAGTGAGCACGCTACGCATGAGGGAGGGTGTAAAGCAAAGTCCCACATTGCTTGGGTACCACCAAAATAATAAGAAATATATAAGCATCACCCTCACTTAATAAGCTAGCTTTTGGGGTTGAGTTCTAACCAAGATTGTGTAATAGTATTCTCCTACCGTTTGGAAAAAGAAAAAAGACTAGCCCATAGGTCTCATCTAGCAACTTGATAAGGATGCTCAACAAAGTTTGTGCTAGGATCGAGGCATTGATGGAAGTTCAAAATTCAGCAATTCTATTTGCATGAATGTGAAGTTGTGGTAAACCTAATGGAAAATCTTTCGTAAGTTTAGTTGCTTCCCAATTAGGTGTAAGAGTGCCGGTAGTGGATGTAGGCAAGTAGCCAAACCACTAAAAATACTAATGTTTATTTTGCTTTTACATTCATTTTCTTCCGGCCAATAAAAAAAATACATCTTCCTATTGGTTATTATTGTAAGGTTGAATTTATGAGATGCAAAGATCAAAACATCCCACATGGCTAACTTCCACTATAAAAATTGGGTAAATCAAATTGAATCACAAGTGAGATGGACATTGAATGGGCCTAAGGGAATTATGAAAATCCTAATTTTCCCGATTCACAAGTTCTGACAACATCGCAACAGACATCATTTCCAAATGGAGTCGAGCACGATTTTTTAATGTTATCCCCATAACTTTAAGGTGGTCAGAGTTAGAGTACATTCACAGTTAGGTCCCCCAACTTCAAGTCTAAAATAGGATGTACAGTACTGCACTAAGCAGTTCTACAAAAATCACATGCCATCTGCTAAAATCTTGCTGTCATTCTGTCAAGAGGAAGAATGTATTGCTTACTTGATAGCCCCTCTGGCTCCATCAGCCAAGGAATCAATACTGGTCCCAAGCATACGCATATACACCAAAGAACCAAGCAACCCAGCACCATAGCTGCATTCATTTTAATAACACAAAAATCAAGCCTATGGAAGATAAAATGATCCTTGGATAAACTTCTGTCTATAAGAAGCCATCAACTGTAAAGGAACTCCCAACCAACTCACAGGGTGTGTATAAACCACAATAAGGACCTTTGAAATAGACAATACAAAGTCTTAAATAAAACCAACGAACAAATAGACGATTTTGGAAAAGAAAAAGACAGATAAAGATGTTTTTAAAGGAACTAAAAACAAAGGAAAAAAAAACACATGCAAATGATATTGTTTTTAAAATAAGTTGTGCAGCTCCCATTAACTCAGCTTTAACAATGATATAATTGGAACACCACTTGAGGACTAGCAGACAGCAGTACCCCCAAAAAATTAGAAAGTAAACTGGCAGATTCTAACGCATTTACGATGTTTACCTAGCTGCAATTTCAGGAGAATAAGAAACATAAGCTGAGACGAGGCCAACACCACCTACTCCGAGAGTGAGGAATTGCAACCTCCTCTTCAACTGCAACAGCAATTTGTAAGAGAGGAAAAACTAATCACCACAAATTATGATTTAAAGGACACCAAAGGTCACCAACATTTATTGGTCCAAAAGCACACTAGAATACCTTGAAATATTGTTCTCTTGACTGAGCAGCTAATACTTTTGGGTCTCCTCGAGGTTGCCTTACTTCCCGAATCATCACATCCTACAGTAGTGAAATAAAAGAAGACACCAAACTCAAAAGCATACTTTCCATACTCTGAAGTAGAATGTCGAAGATGATCACAATTTTTAGGCCATAAATATAGCATCCCGGTCAAGGGGAAATTTTAGCATAAAAATTGCATTTTTTAGACTGATTATCAAATCAGGAAATGACTTACAGTCCCTCCAGTTGCAGCCTTAGTGGCTCTACTCCACTTCTCTTGCTCACGCCGTGTTGGAGCTGCTTTCCATTTTTGTAATGTACTGTCACTAGCCTGATAATGATGCGATTCTGAACGAATAACGAAAACTGAAATGCACTACAAAAATTACGATAATGAAGAAGTTAACAGTTAAACATACTTGAGCTGCCGCTACGTGCTGCTCTACAACAGTTTTAGATGGCGATGTCAGCTCTTTGCTCAAATCAATTTCCAAACTGCATGCTTACAATCCATACGGTATTAGGGGAACGAGAGAAAGAAAAACACTTCCTGTATGAAATGATTAAATGTAGCAAGAGAAATGGAAACATACTTATCAAGGCTCATGACTCTGGTCAAACTCAGAAAACCAGCAGACTCTTCCTGTTCACATCACACCCATGAGTTCCCATAGTTGAAAACAAAGCTACATCAAAACAACACAACCAAACCACAACAATCAATCAATGATTACAAAAGGGGGAAATCCTAATGGACCTCGATTGCTTCCAAACATTGTCATCCAATTAAGCATCATAAACTCTGAACCATCAGAGCGACTAGCACCACTGATGTGGTAGCCTAGTTGGCCAAAGTGAGTGGGATAAGATTCTCCTCCCTCCTTGTGCATGGACCTCCCAGGTTCAAATCCCTCCCATGCCATTGCTGGGACTTGTGTGGATTTGCAGGGAGGGCCTTTGATCAACTAGTCGCCTAGGTGGTGCTGTGGTGACGGCTTGTCTTATTCGGACAGTGGCTATGGCTCAACCGGACATTCCACAGCGGGTTGGGAACCCAAATGGTCACGCCCATGGGGGTTGCTATGCTGGTTGCCCCTTCCCACCCTTTTGCGGTTCAAAAAAAAAAAATCAGAGTGACCAGCAACAAACTGGAAACTATTAGATTGGCTTGCTTCCCATGGTTGTGCACCCCCTTCCCAGCCTTCCCAAATTGTTCCAATAAACCTAGCATTAGTTTGGGAAAGAAAAAATAAAATCGCATCAATTTTGTTCGTTTACTTTTTAGAATCTTCCTTACACCCATTTGATATAATCGGCCATTCTTGACAGCAAGAAAGGGCTTGCCTGAGAGGGAGGTTGCAAGGTCGAATCCCACGAAGGCCACTATAATTAATGTCACTAAAACAGGAAAAACCCAATTCATTTCCAAACCAAACAATTATCCGAAACACCAATGATACCAAATCAATCAATTTTCAACATGAACGAACCTTAACGGGAGGAAATGATGGAACTTCAGAGGGGTCCTGAATCAGCCGTTTCATGTGACCCATAAAGTCTTTGTTCCAGATATACTCATCGGAGGTGAGTGGGTCCTCTCCATCTCCGCCCCAGTACTTTCTGAGCTTGGTCGTCGTCGGTGGGCCGCCGTAGTCTCCTGGGCCCACTCCAGTAGACCATTTCTGGGGCTTTTTTTTTGGAAGTATGATTTTGGTGGGTCGAGTTGTTGGTGAAGGGTCTTGGGATGAGGGTGTGCTTGTGGTGGGAGTGGAGGCAGCTGGAATGTAGCTGCAGTTCAGAATTACTGCCATTTTTTGTATAGTTATAGAATTGCAGTGCTACAATGTTGTTTTAGATGCAAGATTTGAAAATATCTGAGGGATGACTTTTGCCATTGATGTCGTTTGCGTTCCTTGATATTCAACCACAAATGCTTTATCGGTTTTTTTTTTTTTTAATCACTCATTCACTTGCAAATGCTTTGCCAGACAAATGATTTTTGCCACTTCCCCTCAAAATATGTAAACTTTCTAATTTAGTTATTGAACTATTTGATTGCAGCCTATTTCGTTCAATTGTTAATAACATGTATTTTTTTGGACAGAATTATTTACATGCATATAAATGTGCGCGCACAGGTTACTCTATGGGGTCACTTCGGGATCGTACACACTAATCTGAGACATTCATTACTTTAAAAATATGTTTTCAAGTGGCTTTAAAAAAAACAGCTTAATCGAGTATATCTATTAATATTTAATTCAATCTTCTAATTTTCGATAACTTTAAACACTTAATAAAAATTAAAATGTAAGATCAAGCACTTAGAGTTATCCAATTAAGTAGATTTTTTACGAATTCACTCAAAAACATACTCGTATTTTAAAATTACTGAACGAATTGGATTTTTCATGTGGGACTTCAAAATAGGCCCACGTTGTAATCTGTGGGCTTAAATTTGTGCGCATAAACGATTTTCTATCTACAAAAGTGGATGTCATTGACAATTGGATGAAATGAGTAGCAATCAAACAGTTTAGGGACTAAATTGAGAGTTTACATAGTTTAGGGATGAAGTGGCTAAAATGTGTGCTATAATTTAGGAGATATAACATAGTGGAAAAAAATGACTATCAACTGCGAGCATCTCCGGCGGGTTAAGCAAATTTGGTAATCAACTAAACTGGCTAGTCCAATTCCTAAATTCCATGGCCCAACAAAGTCAATATCAAACCCATACATTTTTTGGGTTGCTACAATAACTCTCTACGGGCGTGTTTGATACCAGGTTTCGTTTTGGTGGGATTGGTAATGAGGTGGGATTAGGATTAAGATTGGTAATGAGGTGGGATTGGTAATTTGTTTGTTTGTCTTACATAGGATTAGAAGATAGGATTGTTATCCAATATGTTTGTTTTGCGTAGGATAAGATGGGATTATAAGTCTCAATTTCCATTTTTGCCCTTGTGCAAAATTAAATATATAAATGGTGAAAAAAAAAACACAATATGGGTGGTTCCTTCTTCGACACCCACTGACAATCCAAATGATAAACCCACACCCACCGACAATCCAAACTCCAAGCCTCAGTCCCAATCTCCTTCCTTAGATCCCCTCCCAAATTGCAAGAAATTCCTAGGAACGAAGGGAGCTTTACAACCATTCGTTGTCGCCGGAGTTTGAACTTTACGACTGTTCATACAGCACACAGTCGCCGGAGAAGACGATCTGGTGGGGGCTCTAGAGAAGAAGACGATGTGGAGAAAAAGGATCGCCAAGTTTCTTTCTCTATGCGCCACTCTCTGGGGAAAACGATGAAAGGATGAGGTCAAAATTGTCATTATAAGCTCAATCCTTTGGGATAGGATTCAGCTAATTGGAGGGGTTTCATAGTCCCAAGGGATTAATAATCCCACATCTAAAAACAAACCAAACAAAGAATTAAAGGGCCCACCACCTTCACAATCCCAATCCCACCATTGAAACCTAGTAACAAACAGGGCCTAAGAGGTTAAGAGCAAGTGCACCAATAGATAGCAAAAGTGCTCCTTAAATGACTATATCAAGTGCGAGCATCTCCAGCGGGCTAAGCAAATTTGGTTCTCAACTAAAATGACTGGTCCAATTCCTAAATTCCATGGCTCAACAGAGTCAATATCAAATCCGACAATTTTTAGGTTGCTACGCTAACTCGCTAAGAGCAAGTGCACCAATAGATAGCAAAAAATGCTCCTTAACAATACAAAATTTGTATTTTTTGCTGGCCCATTTAACTTTCCTACTACACCAATCCTCTGTAAAGGTAAATATATCCCAATAAAATATTGCAAAGTAATAAAAAAATTATATAAAAAAAAGCATTGAATAGAAGATGAGAGAGAAAGTCAGTTGTAGAATAAATGCTAATAAAAAAAGCACTTGCTAGTGAACAGCTCTTTGGGATAAACACCAAGCCTTTCTGACAAATTCATTTTACCTTCTCCCAGGTACTAGAAAGCTTAAGCTGAACACCGATGGTTGCAGCCGAGGAAACCCGGGCCAAGCTGGCTATGGAGGGGTCTTCAGGGAAGAGCGAGGTCACTGTATTTTTGGTTTTTCGGGATGCTTAGAGGACTGAAAATCCTTGAAGCTGAATTATGGGGCTTATTCAGAGGGTTAAAGCTGGTCCATAGTCAAGGGATGGAACCTTTGGAGATCGAGTCGGACTCCACCGCTGCAATTGTGCTTATCAATGCAGAACACCCAGCACACTCACCACATTTGATCTTGATCAAGGAATGCATGGCGTCCACTGGGTGCAGTTTGAAGCATACTCTCCGGGAGGGCAACAAGGTTGCCGACAAGCTTGCTAATATTGGAGCCGATCAAGAAGACAAGATGGCGTCGCAAATTACTCTGATGGATGAGATCATCCCACTCCTCAAGACGGACATAAGAGGAGTGGCTTTTGAGCGTTATTAGTTTTTGTTTTTTCTTTCCATTGTACCAAAAAAAATTAATAATTTAATTTTACCTTCTTGTTTACCTATAGTGGCTTTTTTCACTTTTGTTCTCCGGTTTACCTAAAACCATGCATATACCTATATTCTGGTGTACATGCCCTAACGAATTATTAGTTAGTGTAGCACTCGACAACCAAGTAACAGGGGGAGAGCTTCAACTTCTTCCAGCCTGGATCTTCTTCTGCTACTTCATCATGCCATTTCTAAAAAGGGAGTGAAGAGCGAGAAGATGAACAACAGAAAATCTCAATTTCTGGTCGATATATCGATTTCTCGAAAATACTTCTGTTCGCACCGAAATTTGGTACTCCCTTCGTCCCAAATTACTGGTCCTTCTTTCCATTTTGGGATGTCCCAAAATATTTGTCCTATTTCTAAAAACATCTATCAAAACATGGTCACTTTCCAGTTTTACCCTTAAAAGTACTTTTTCCATCTCAATTGGTTTGTCCATTGTTTTTTATTTTATAACGATTTTTATGATTTTGAAAATTTTGTATAATAAAACTAATTGATATCTATCAAACAAGATCCATATTGCATATGTTTTGAGTTTCATATAAACAATTAGCCCCACAAAATTGGCCACAATAATATTGACTGGACTTAGGGGCAAAACAGAAAAAACAATACAAAGTTTTCACACCCCTTAAAACCCACTTCCCCAAAAGGGGCAAGCAAATTGGGACGAAGGGAGTATTTTTTTTCCTAAAGGGCCAAAAAGCATTATTTTGGGATCCAATTGGGCTAAATTCACTTGTGAAATTAATGGGGTACATTAATTTTATTTCTTTTTACAAATCCCCATTTGTTTTTATAAAATTAGGTCCATGTTTTAAGGAAAGGCAGTTGGAACCCCATTATTTATGAGATTTTAGATAAGGGCAATGTACGGGCCGGTACTGGAAAAGCATCATAATTACCTCCCGCCCCAGCCTAATGTTGAAAAGCACCAATAAGGATACAGACTAATTTTATACCCAGAATACCCCTTTGAGCTTATATACGAGTCTACATTGTCGGCTATCGAGCTTCCATGTGCTGAAAAGCACCAACAGTGGACAAAAGTCTATATTCTCTCTCCTCTACTTAACTTTACAATCATGGGGAATACAAATTCTACAGCTGCACAAGTGAATAAACGAATAAAAATTTACTACTGCACATGTACTATCATTTAAAATTCAAAATCAAAATGTATTGCAGTCTCACAAATCCCCAACTGAACCGAGATCTCTACTGTATAGTCAAAATCAAAACGTATTCTGTCATTTATTGGACCGAGATCTCTACTGTATTGTCTCTCTCCTCTGCCAAACTTCACTTTTCAAGACAACTTTTCTCTCTCTCCTCTTTATGATCTCTACTGTAATCACTCTTGAAACATATTCTCCGTCTCTCTCCTCAACATTTATTACTCATTTTGGTTTTGATAACTTCTTCCAACAGCTTGCTCATCTCTCTCTCTCTCTCTCTCTCTCTCTCTCTCTCTCTCTCTCTTTCTCTCTCTCACCATGTCTCAGTTGCAGTCTCTCTCTACCAAGAAGAGCGAAAAAAATGGAGATGCCGGTGCCGAAAGGTTTCACGGCGACTCTGCACATGGACGGACCTCTCTCTCTCTCTCAGTTGCAACTATGGAGATTGGAGACTGCGATGGAGCCCGTTTTTCGTCAAGTTTTATCACTCTCTTCTCTCTTAGATCTCAACTCAATTGGTGCAAATTTTTAGTTGTCGGCCGCTCTCTCTCTCTCTCTGATCCCCAACTCAAAATTCGCATGCACTGGATTGCCAGATCTGGGAAAATAAAGTTGTGTTTGTTCGTTTCAGTGAGTTTTTTTATTTTTGCTAGTTAGTTTTGGGATTCGATTGTCGGAATATAAATTCGCAGTAAAATTTTGTTGCCGGAAAAGTTCGTCAGCCATGTTTTTGTCCTCCTTTATGTTTTTTGTATTCCTTTATCCTATATTTATATAAATTCGCAGCAATTTTTTTTTTTGTTTTTCGTTTTATTTTGGTCCTTGCTTTCATTTCTTCTGTTTGTTACTTCTGTGATTTACTTGTTCAAAAATGGAAAAAGACACATCTCATCTCAAGTCTCAGATTCATTTATTATGACTGGATTTAAAAACATGCAAACTTTAATTTATTCGAGCTACAATTGTGGTTCCTATAGTCCATAACATTTGCACTGAATTTTGAGAGAGAGAGTGTGTGGTTTCAGTGAGTTTTAATTAAAAAAAATACAAATTCGCAGTGAATTTTGCCGGCCGGAAAAAGTCGCCGGCTGGAAGAGTTTAAAAATTCGCAGGAGGCAGCCGGAAGTGAATGGTGGATGATGGTGGGGAGTGGGAGGTGGAGTAAAGAGTAAATTTGTGTTTGAAGGGTAGAACAGTAATCTTATTAATGAGTTATATACCTAGAGGTAATTAAAAATTGAGTGTTACCTTAATGGGAATTAAAGAGTAATTTTCTATACCTAGATGTAAAAACTGTTTAGGTAAATCACAAAAGCCATTTTATTAAAATAATAATGGCACTTACGATCCTGTTGATGCCAAAAAAAAGGAAGTGGTTATTAGAAGTTAATGCATAAGGCCATTTAATCAAATATAAATGGCCCCGTTATCTCTTAAAATGCACATGTAAGGCTCCTAAATTCCCCATTATGAATCTTCCTTGAAGAAGGGAAGTGGGTCTGATGATAACTACCAATAACCACTAACTTTGGGAGTTGATGTGCTGGTAAAAAACACATGGCAGCTTCACGCCATGATGCATGGGATAATATTTTCCTCAATTTCAAGGCCATTTGGTTGAATATACTGGCCCAGAAAATTGGCAGTTAAGTGAACCAATTTGATTAAAGTGAAATTGGTGCCTATAATCTCATAAGAAAGTGTTTTTGAGATTAATGGAGGGTTCTCCCATGATCTCTTACATTTTCCGTTAAACAAGGAAGGGAGGGAGCATCAAGTAACCAAAAAGGGAGAAATGGGTGCTCTTAAATAGCCAATAACTACCCACGAACATCATGGACGGAGGTTTTTTTCAAACACGGTGGGACACTTGGCAGCAGGAAGAGAAGACGGGAAATGTTTAAGCCATGTGGCAGCATTTCAGCACTTTCAAGCAAGAGGGAAGTTGGCGCCAAGTCCCTGTGTTTTTTTTTTTTGGTAAATCGCCAAGTCCCTGTGTTCATCCCATGATGCCTATAAATACATCATTTGAAGATGAGAAAAAGGTTCCTCAATCAATTAAGCTCACGTTTACTCAAAATTTCGTGCTCTTACAAGACAAATTAATGCAAAAAACTCTTAAGGCCCGGACCATAGACAAGTTGTAGAGAGGTCCCAATAGTACTGATCTCGGTCGAGCCTATTTTGCAAAAGATAGGCTAGAAAAATGAACACGAGAAAACAAAAGGTCCACGAACACAATTGTAGTACAACACTATGTCCGAACCATTCGATAAATATGCAATTTCAGGTCCATCAAATGTTTTGTACACAATTGTGTCGTAAAATGTGTTTTAAAGTTGTATTCTTAGCTTTACTTGGACAAAAAATGATAACAAAAGCAACAAAACATCTCTTGGTCATAAACTTGATGGAAGTCTTCTTCAAGCAATGCGATTGTATTTGTGAACTTCACAGGTGTTTAAGAAATCCGGATCGTTACATTCTCTAGCGGTTCAAATTTGAAAAGGATCTTTCTGATTCTCAAAGAATGAGGGGTAAAGGGGGATTGATTGGGAAAGATCTCCTGTTTTTGTTATAAGTCTTGTTTTTTTTTTTTTTTTTTACGCGAGTGCGATTTGAATTTGGAGATTTCTGAATAAGATCGCTAAATATTGACTTTCTAGTTATTGTGCATTGTAACTTGATCCTGGATCAGAGACAATTCCAACCGTTAGTTTTTTTTTTTTTAATCTTCTAAACAACTAGTTTGTTCTGACAATTTATGTATGTAACTTAATTTCAAAACAAACGTTTTAATTTTTACTCATTATTTTAGCACAAAGTAATTGTAATTTTCTTATTACAATGTTTTTTAATTTGGGATGAGGTTTATTTTTAAAAGGCGACTCCACTATGTTGAAAATATGCCTTGAATTAAAGCCAATCGAAGAAAGGTACAAATTTTGGTGCAAAATGTTAGTTTTAGCATCTTTTGTCCGGACCAAGCAAAGTTTGTCCGGACCAGCGGGTTTGGAAACGTTTGGGAAGCTCGCTGCACTGCTTGTCCGGACCAAGGTCATGGTGGTCCGGACAAAGGACGCGGACTGTGTACGAAAAAGTGGCAGCTATGCGGTTTTAAAGCACGTTTTGACCTAATTTTTTGTACTTTCTTATAAATAGGAGCCTTGTGGCCTCTTAGCTAGGGTTATGTCTTGAGTTGGGATTAGAGATATCTAGGGTTTGGAGTCGTCTCTTTCATGTGCGTGAGACATTGATGCTCTATTAGGGTTTCTAATAGAGATTGGTTCCTAGATATCTATTGGTTGCTTCAACTAGAGTTACGGGTATAGCCGGCTCTTTGTACTTCTCCCCATTGATAGTGAATCCTCTTGCTCTTTCCCCGTGGACGTACCTCTAGAGCTTCGTGCTTGGGGGAACCACGTAAATCTTGTCTTGTTTTCTTGTTATTTTTCTTTATATTCTCATATATATTTCGGGTTTCGGTACAACACACTATATAATGATTTCTAACTCCAATGATTTCTAACTCCGCCACTGATTACCATGAATTGTGTTCATATAATGGGCCAGGGAGGCAGAGACCACAAAATAAGTTTCCTATTGGTGTATATCTATGTACAATTGCACATGTATTAGAAGTCAACGTTTCATAAGGCCCTGGAAGCTCTAGATTGCCGGAGGAGATATAGCCAACATGAGTGCCCATAAAGACCTCTCAATATTTCTAAGTTTGTCTCCCTTTTTGCTTTTCAAGGGGGACCTCACAGTTAGTGGCGGAGGCCGGATTCTTAACACGGGAATCAAATTACATGCATTCATAAATTAACAATTAAATATCGTTCTTATATATATATAGTACTAGTAACATAATATTGTTGAGATCTTTCTTCAAAATTTGTACCAAAAAAAAAATTTAACATAGTATAGAAATAATGGGGTGGTTGAAAGACGTGCAAGGACCCGCACCCCACATGCACCCAGGTCGGCTCCTGCTCACACTTGCTTGAGAGAGAGAGAGAGAGAGAGAGAAATAGTCGGTGGAGAACTATTTCCTAAATGTTGCTAAAGTTCTAAGCTACTTTGTTCACCAATTATCCTGTCAAGGATCCCGGACCGAAGGGTTTTGGGTGTTTTTAAGGGTTTAAAACATGTTTTTGCATGATCCGAACCGTCCAATGTTTTTAAAACGTGTTTTCCAAAGTCCCCGTGAGAAATCATTGGAAAACAATACCGGGAAGGGCTTGATCCGAGCAGTTTTTCACAAAAACTGTACATATACTGTTTTATGAAAAATTGCTCGGATCAAGCCCTTCCCGGTATTGTTTTTCGATGATTTCTCACATTGACCTTGGAAAACACGTTTTAAACACATTGGACGGTTCGGATCGTCAAAAAAATATTGGGAAGGTGGAGTCCCGGATCGAGGACTCCCGGACTAGATAACTCCTCCTACTTTGTTATCTGCATCTAGACGAGAGATGGGATGCCCTATATAATAGAAAGAAAAAAAGGGCTCATTTGTTCATTTTGCCTAAAGCTTGAGAATTTGATATACAATAACAGCTTTCCTTCATTATCAAATAGTAAACCTACACAATTTTCTTTCATACCAAGAAAAAAAAAATGACGGTAATTCTCTCTCTCTCTCTCTCTCTCTCTCTCTCTCTCTCTCT
>JAXBDA010006178.1:0-21601 GCA_036023075.1 Gaultheria prostrata | reverse complement strand
CTTATCTAAGACAGAGAAGTTAGAAATGTGAGTTGAAAGATTATTTTTTTTAATTAAATGAGTTGTTTTGTTTAATTTTGAATACGTAAGATTATTTTAATATGAACTTATTCAAAATAAATTATTAGAATATGTACCATGCACCTTTTTGCATATAAGAAACATCAGTAGATACCCGTACAATGCTAATTTAGTGTTTGAAGGGCTGATTGTTACTTACTAATTGGGGGGTACGGGAACCCATTAGCTGGGTTTGATACTGCCGCGCGGAATACATGTCCATCGTGGGCGCTCCCTTCCCAGCCAGGGTACACAAAAGTGAACTTCATGTCGAAAGAACAAACATCCATAACATTTTGTGTTATTGTGGGGTTCCTCCCGCGAGACACAACTTGCCTATTACGTGGTACCCAAGCTTCTATGTGGGTTCCATCTATAGCTCCAACACAGTCCTTGGAATAAATAAAACCAAAAATCATATTCATGTCACATTCGTAGTAAATTATTGAAGTCCATCCTTTGGGTTACGGAAAAAATAATACTTGGAACCACGGAAAATATCTATGGTCGTGTAAAATTCCAGGCGGCGTTACATGGAGGTCTGGTGGTCGAATGATGTGCGGTGCCAAGTTGCAAATGGCACGACACATCAGCTTGAAGTGCGCACTTATGGTGCTCGTGGAGCGTTGGAACCGATCAGCGGCCATTCGATGCCTTTGGGTATGCCCACATATGTATAAAAAAATAGCCAATGACTCCTCTACACAAAGATGTTTGTGATCCCATTGCAGTTGTCCTCTAGACACAAGTTCAGACACCAACGCTCGAAACGTAAATGCATCCACACGTAAAATGTCTTTAATGGTTTGAGGGTGTCCATCCAACAAAAAATTTACGTATGCTTGACCAGTTTGTTCAGAGGTTCGTTGTGGCATTTTTCCGAACTCTTCCTCCAACCCTAACTCCAAAAACTCGAGGTCTAGGAGATCCTCATCGTCGTCACTGAAATAGGTTTCCCAATCGTCGGGCGGTGGAATTGCGCTTGACGACATGGGTTTTAGCTGGATGGAAAATGTTGGTTTCAAAGGATATCAACATTCATAAGTAGCATAAATATGAAAAAAATACAGAGGACAGTTAAAACAATAGCAGATTCCACCCAAGTACTAAAAAACAAATCAACACTTAAAATCCTGTTCGTTTCATAACTCAAAATAGAAGAAAGAGGTTCACACTTTAAAGGCGAAATCAAACGATAACTATAGTAAAATGTCTGTTCACGGTATC
The DNA here is from genome assembly GCA_036023075.1 of Gaultheria prostrata. NCBI lineage: Eukaryota > Viridiplantae > Streptophyta > Magnoliopsida > Ericales > Ericaceae > Gaultheria > Gaultheria prostrata. Next base: position 20,314 of record JAXBDA010006178.1, on the reverse strand, counting down.
CAGCAGGACAAATTAAGTTGGAAGATGATACAAATTCATAGGCACTACCTAGCCTCAGCTGAACATCAACCTGATCATCTAGTCTAGGTGGAAGGCTTGAATGATTTCTCGTTTTTTCCTTAGGTAGCTATGTGGATGACACTAATGGCACAAACGAGAACAACTTTCTGGGGCCTAAAGGAATCCAGAGTAAAGAATCAATTTTTGCCTTTTCTTTATCGTTGGGAGTGAGGGAAAGGCTACACGAAAATTAGCTTATTTTCTGGATTGTCCGTAATCTGTATCCATCGCAAGTGCAGTCTAGATGGGCCTCTCTTTTATTTTTGGCCATCACTCGTAAGGTTCAGTTTGTTTCTCTTTGTAATTGGATAGCATTCCCTTGATACCCTTTGGTGTTAAAACTCACACACTTGTGCTCATCAAAGGAGAAGGGGGAAAAAGGCAACCAACAGAACCAAGCACCAGAAAACACCACAGCAAAGAGTAAGGAAAAACACTAAGGACCAGAGCTGAAATAACAAACAAAAGTACACCACAATAATATCAATCCTCAAATAATGCTACCCATTAAGTACCATAAACTAAAACAGAGTAAAACAAGGATATCAAATGTGGGTCTCGTAAAAGTCGGATATTTAAATGTGGTTAAAAACAGACTGGTTAACACCTAACAATTGTCAATGTTGTACTCGAAGAGAGCATAACATCAAATAGACATAGGATACTAGATGCATATATTTACGGGCATATAAAACCAAGAAAGAAATCATAAACCCAAACACTAGATTCTGTTTTATTCGTAAACGCTAGAAATTACAAATGTTAAGAAAAGCAATGTGGAATTTGAAAGTGATACTAACAAAAGTAGGAATATTGACATGAGTGCTTCCAAAGTCGAATTAGCATATGGTGACAGATGCAGAGTACAGAGGTGGAATGCATAAAGGACTCAAAAAATAAAGATTCCAAGAGAAAAGATCAAGCATGGTCTTCTTCTTTCATGGATGAACCACCTATACTAATTAACTTAGGCTTCCCATAGTTTTGTGTGTGCACTTCAAATTAGTTCTTGTGCAAATAACAAAATATAGCATTCACAAAGAAAAATACAACTAAGACTTGGAAAAGAAAAAAATTACGTACTAGGATGTTAGTAAGTTAGATTACTATAACGGGTCGGAAGTTGCTCCATTTAACTCAAAACCACAACCTGTCTTGAAACCAACATTTGACACAGTCAAAATACCACTATTGTCGGCAGCTAATGGCTGGTGGTAGCCCATTGGAAGGGGAAAGCAATCTGTAACAACGATAGGCCAACTTCGGATACAAGCAAAAATAGAATCTGGACCAAAAATGGGTTTTAGTCTAGCATGTCTTCATGAATTTCAGCACTAATAATGCAATTTCACCATCTAATAATAGGCCAACGATAGGCCAACTTAGCATCTAATAATGCAATTTCACCCCAACAAATCTGGAAACAACAACTAATGGAAAACTAGTGAATCCAATGTGTACATATTACACAACCAGAAATGGGTCCGCAAATTAAAACTAACATAAACAACTAGTTCTTAAAAACAGCGAAGATAATCTTAAAATTTCCCATTCTGCCTAATTTGTATTCGTCTCTAGGTTTCTCACCCACTCAATCCTTTGATCAGGCTCAAGTTCCATGAACCCTTGCCTCCAACCATCTCCACCTCCACCGCAAAATAAGTTATATGCCTTCCAGTATTTATGGTTCTCAACAAATGGCCGGATAGAGTTAAGCGCACTCATGCAGACTCCAATGGAGGATGAGGATGTTACTTGACGATTGGCGATCATTTGTTCGTAAAAACTCAGCCTTACGTTCGTTAGCCACTGCCACACTATCATATGCTGCATGGATTTGATCACCCTTCTTTTGTTTCGCCATGGAACCCACCACTCCCCTCAGATTTTTGCTTTCCTCCCGAACACATGACATCGTCCCTCCTTACGGTCTTTGGCGGACCATACTTCTGTCGGTCCTCCTCGGAAGACGAACCGCCATTCACGGAGGGATTTGCGAAAGCACCGTTGGCCAATGAGCCTTGAAGAAGCTCATCCAACATAACCCTATGGTCAATGGGTTTATAGCGAAATTTGCCATAGTCAATGTTCATCTACATGGTAGAACATAAAAAGGTGTGTTACAAATATATTCGGGCTGTTAGGGTGCTAGTCGGATAAATGTAATACATATTTTACTTTTTATACCTTCATTAACTCATCCCATACTTCAGTCGGGAAGGCTACGGTTTGAAGCTCTTCATCCCAACCCTTCCCGGTGTGGTTGTTTAAGAATGTCCAAAGGCTATATTTTGCTTTGATGCGGTTGTACTTTTCTTTCAGCTGTTTGAGGGTATACCCTGCCCTCGCAGTGACCCTCTCGAATTCTTTATGGGCAGCTTTCCATTGATGGGCATTGAATACCCGTGTCTTGCGTGTATTTGCACTTTGTTCTTTGTTAGCTTCTTGAAGGAGTATTTCGATAAATTTCTCCGTAGTTGCATAACTCCACATGCCAACATCATTTTTTCTACGGTTCATTGTGGGCTTACATATAGGGCAAACAGATTACAAATTTAATGCATATTCAACAGTAATCATCAGCGTACAAAAAGTGTTTTAGAAACGAAGGGAAAGACATAGTGGGAGAGAGAGCTGTGGATAAATACCAGTTGAACGGAGTTTTCGCTGGTGAAAGAGTTGGTCGAAGGTGTAGGAGACGGGGTACTTCGCTTCCTCTTCAACAGTTTGCCGACAGGTGGTTTGATGATAGCCAAGTTGTTCTCTATGATCAACAAACCGAACACAAAAATTAACATAAGGAGCAGAACGAAATGAAAATTTTGGCAAAATCAAACCCATGCATTAATCGAAAACAAATTTCGCCAAAATCAAATCATCAAAAACATGTTCCAAAATAAAATAACAAAAACAAAATGAAAAAAAACACAGAGAGATAACAGATCGGACCTCTAGCTTGTCGAATTTTGGTTGATCGGAGTAGCCATTTACCACGCCTGCAGGAGTCCTTGCTTGGGTGCTCCGTTGTGGATGGATTATCGGTCGACGATGGTTCTCCCTGGTATGCAATCCATCGACGCATTTTATAGCCTCAACCTCTTCAAGATGCGGTACCCGTACAGCTGTGTTTGGATGGGATATGTCTCCCAGTTTCAACGATTATATAGTAAGCTTCGTAGGGTTGGGTGTAGGGGAAGATGGGTCGAGAGAGAGAGATTCGCGCATGGGATTCTCTGTATAGAGGGGATTCTCTGTGAAAATCTTTGTACGCAGATCTGAGGAGAGGGGTAGAGGAGGGGGTTGAGAAGTAAAGGCGAGAGCTGCTTCTGCGTTTGCAGAAGTGAGGTCTGTGAGGAGCAGAAGTGAGGAGAGTAAAGGAGGGGAGAGAGAGAGAGAGAAGACAACGGTCAGTAAGGGTAAGTCTGCAAATTTGTAGGGCCCACATATTTCCTCATCCGATCACGTGTTGGGGAAGTTTTTTCTCCCAAAAGTAAAATATATTTCTTACATTTGGAACCGAACACAGTGCGATGAGGCTCTTTTTTTTTTTTTTTGGTACATCGGAAATTCATTTGATGAGGATTCATTCACATGCTACACTATTGTATTTTAAGACTGTATTAAGTTCAATTGATATGTTCGTTGTACAGTTATAATACCACTCGATATCCTTTGATATTTCAATGTGGTGGCACCTTTTTCGTTCACCAAAGCATATGGGTCGTTGATCTCCTCCATACTTGCCCAAGTCAACCTTGGAGCCGACAGCAATTTCTGTTGGATCAACTTCAACCTTAAGGGCTGTATTTTGGTTGATGGATTTTGGTAAGAAAAGAGAGAAGGAAATAAAGAAGTTAAAAGGATCTAACAGCTTACAATGGTTAGATTCTTTACCCAGATTCATTATCCAAATACTGTTCAAGGCTTGCACTTCACAGCACAGAAGCGCACACAGTTGACATGCAAGTGAAAGACAAGGCTATAGCTTAAAAAGGCTGTACTTTAGATGCGTGGCAATTTTACCTCTAAACATATAGGATCCTAAGATACGCAGCCTATTTATATTTCCACCTTTGAACTCGCTGAAGATGCAAGTGGAGGGGAGTGCAGTTGGTGCCTCCCTTATACTCCCATGCACATGGGCAGAGTTCGATTCCCGTAAGCACCCTCTCCCCTCCCCAAGGATAGAGTAGATTAAGATTAACGAATGATAAAAAAAAAAAGAAAACTCGCTTGAGATAGCTTCTAGGCTTCAATAACTACTAAATTGGGACGAAGCTTGCTGGCTGCTCTGTATAGATAGATCTGTTTGTGAGTTATACAAGTTATATCCCTTCAATTTCAGTGTTCCTACAATTTGTTACATGATTTAGCTGGAGACTTTATTATATGTCATTTTTTTCCCTCGATTTCACCAAATTTTGTTCATTGGAACAGCCATGGTCAAAATGAGTGACCTAGTGTCTTCGTGGTTAGAAAAAATATTGGTTCATGGGATCCAAGGTTTAACATACGTACTCATCAACTAATTGATAATGGTTTTAGAAATGTTCCAAAGTACGAGGCATCCGAAATGTTCCAATTTAGGCATCTTTAATTATAAATTCTTCTATTTTTATTAACTACTACTAGAATAAAGAAGAGAATTATAGAACAGGAAAAGAAAAGAAATTTATACATAGTATTTTAAACTTGTCCCGGAGAGTTGATTTTATGGAAGGATATAAGTCAAATTACTGAAGAGGCGGGAAGGCTTGAGACTCTAAACTTCGTGCTTATCATAAGAGAGAAGATGCCGGGAGACATCAACTGTGTGTGAGATTGTTTTGGACTCTACTACTGTCTACTACTAATAAATTGATATACTTAATTACGAAAATTATGCAGTGGTGAACAAGCGCCTTTTGTGCACATATTAATAAATACCAGTGTTGAGGTTGCGCGCAAAATTAGGCTCAATACAATCATTTTTGACAACGTGCAAAGGAAAATGAATTCAAAATTGCATGTCATAATCTCATAAAATAAATTCACGTCATTAATTTAAAATTACTAATATTTGGTTTGCCATGATAAAATCAACTCAACCGAATAACTTAAGTACATGATTCAATTTTTTAATTTTTCTTCAAAATTCATGGTACTTTTACTAACATGTGTTTTTAGTTCTTTTCACTTGAATCAATGATGTGTAAAATATTGCCCAAACGTTTAAAAGAAGACTTGAGATTTTCTAATTGAGATTTTCTGAATGGTTTAGAAGATTTGAAAAAGGATTATAAGTGTACATAATTTTAATCCGACATTGACACGGCTCTCTCAAGGGGCGTACGTACATTTTAATACAAGGGAGTAGGAGTATATAATTATTGTTGTATACGGGCAAGATAGAAATTACAAAATTTCGTTATCTCATTGTACCAATGAAAATGGAATAAGAGCATAGAAAAGAAAAAAAAAACGTATAATACTATACTAAAGTTATGTTTAAGGATGGAGTTACACAATAATTTTTGTCTTCAACTTAATGACAAAAGACAACTTATTTCCACTAAAAATATCATTTAGTCCATTTAGTTAAGTCAAATGACTTGTCTTGAAAAATAAATTTTTTTTGGACTAATAATGAAAATATTGTATAGTCAATAGCGGAAAATCAGCCTAAGTACGAGAACAATTGTACGAGATACTAGTATTTAGTGTTTCTAAGGCACCGCCACATGAAAATATTACATGAACTTGCACTTTTTTTTTGGTACTTCGGAATTATAAAAAAATAAACTAGAAGATTAACATAGTTTTACCAAATAGTTTCAAGGCAGACCATAAAACAAAGCAAAGGAACCTAGTCCAAGAATTGCTAAGATTTAGGCGATCTCTTGTTGAGAAACTCTCTGATTGGGAGAGGGCTAATGGGTGAACTTGCACTTTTGAGACTGAATTGTTAGCGAAATTTGTTTCGATTGTAAAATTCACGATATTAGAGCGACTTGATGTATCATGCGGATGCTCGTATCAGCGACCTCACATGTATTAATGTTTCTAAGTCAATTATTTTCACTAGGCCACCGTCCTCCGCCCAGTTTTCAGCCCAAAAAATAGGCCCCCAAATTGAATAACTCTATAACTTTGACTGTTGTGTACCGTGTGGTTCAATGAATATCCTATATATCTAACTTTGGAAAAATTGCTGGTGTGAATGGATCCCAAAACCCTCGGTTATTTCCAAATTGCTGGTGTGAATGGATAGTTGACATGATCTAGTGGATGGGATTCAAGAACACTGTTGGTCAGAGACTGAGGGATGGGGCAGCGGGACGGAGGAGTATAAAAATGTACGTGAATGAATCCTAGGAGACAGGGATCACGATGGATCAAAACGTAAAATGACTTACGGAGGATTTCCCAGTAAGTCATTTTACTCCCATTGATGGAAAATGTTTTCCATGTAAATTGTTTTCCGCATCTTTTATACAACCAAACATCCAAAATTGTGTAAAATATTTTCCAGAAAAACAATTTACGGCCAAACAAACGGAGCCGTAGTGCTTATGAAATACCATTACACGTGATGCTCAACAGCTCAAGGCCCTTTCAATTACGTGCCAGACAGACATTGGTGTGTGTGGTAGAGTCCACTAACTAGTAATATATGGCAGAGAAACCTCGGCCACCGCCAGCACCTACCAGCAAGTAATTTCTCCAACAGTTCCCCTTGCTTTTTTGGCGCCAAGCACAGCTTATTAGTAGTACGAGTCAAAAAGTTCGGCCCGTGATCATGTCGGCCGTTTTAGCCCATCCCTTTCCCTCTGCCAATTTGATTAGGCGAGTTGCAATTTGTGACCACACTGCACTGCTGTACTCTTTTGTTTTTTTTTGCCTTGATAGTCAAGGAGTGTACGGATCACCTTATGCATACTTTGATGATTTTCCGCTTCAGCCTGCCTCGTTTTTTTTTTTTTTTGAAAGGAGCTTGCCTCTGGTTAAAACTAGAAGATTTATAAGGAATTACTTTTTTATGGCCTGACTCCAAGAAATGAAATCCTAATCAATTGTATAGAGAGTGAATCCGCTAACTGTTAGAAACTCGGTTACGGAAAATCTGGAAATCAATAAAACAGAGACAAATAAATTATTGGAAAACTTACCTGACCAAACTCAGTACACCGGAATTTGGTAATAGACGATTCGAACCGGGGCAAGAATTAAGATTCTCTGTCCTTAAAAGCAAATTCGCCCTCCACACTGGTGCTGATGGAATTCGCGGACGTCTGCTTCCCAGGACTACCTAATTTTCACCAATCGGAAGTAGCACTCCAATCTGATTAGTAGGCGAACCAGAAAACTGCGCAGCAACTCTCAGAATGTTTTTATGTAGTGAATGCAGTATGTATACAGAGAAAAACGTGAATGAATGAGAATGAGGAGGACCCTATTTATAGAGAAATAGGCACCCGTTCAAAGAGGTACAAAGTGGTGCCATAAAGGAGCACAACTTTTCGAAGAGGTAAACATACCACTGTTCCGAAGTGGTACTGCCGGCCAAACCATTCCTCCGAAAAGTCACCACTATTGGAAATGTTAGAAAAAACCAACTCATCACTGGGGTCTAAACCTTCTAGAAGGAATATTAATTAATATCAATTCCTCCAAAGAGTAAGCCTTTCAACTTACAAAACCATGGCTACGGCTAGCCTGATTTCGGTGTAACACGTGATAAAATAATTGCAACAATTTTAAGTTTATTTATTTATTAAATGATATAAATATAAATTGGAGACAATTTCCAATTCACTCATAAATATGATTACAAAATCATATTTTTTCCCACACTAACCAACTGGACTTACCCTTGAGGCTACTGCTTTACTCTTCAAACCGCGTTTGCACCATAAATATATGAATTTTTCAATTTTACAAGGTTTTTTTTTTGAACTGAACTTTTACAACCTTCTAGATTTCACGGTTTTCTCCTTCATTTGCCCACGGGCATAGAAAATTCACTCGTCAGAGACAAATTAATCATGTAAATTTACGTGGAGTATATAAGAAGACTAAAAAGGAGTGCGGTTGTAGAAAAGGGATTGTGAAAGCCTAACTAAGAATTCCAAAGTCATTTGCAATCGCAATCTAGGTGGACTCGATTATGGAAAGCCTAATTATTAGACTTCACTCTCCTATATATATGTCAATGTACGTTCTTGCAATGATTCAGACCCCAACGCGGCTGACTAGTGGATAATTACTGGTGTTTGAAATAATAGTCAACCTTATTCTAAAATGCATGTGAGAACTTGAGCACCATTGCACCAAGCATGAATGAAAGGCTTCTTTTTTGAGAAACACGTCTTATGATGGAGGAATGCTACAATACACACCCCTATATATGAGATTTTGTGACTCAAAATATGAGATTTTGTGGCTCAAATATGAGATTGCGTACGGTATGCACGATCTCATATAGAGGGCCACAAAATCTCATATGAGGTTTTGTCCTATAGTGGGAATGGGATACATATCGCGTATATATACATTGATGTGACATGTCTCATATAACGTGCCACTAAATTTCATATTTGGTGCCACTAAATTTCATATTTGGTGCCACTAAATCTCATATTTGATCCATATGAGATTTTGTGGCACAAATATGAGATTTTGTAACTGGTCATATGAGAGGTGCATAAGGTGCCACAAAATCTCATATTTGACCATATGAGATTTTCTGACTACTCGTATGGGGGTGCATACTGTACGCCCTTTCATCCCTTTAGCCACAAAATCTCATATTTTTGAGTAAAAAAATCTCATATTTTGAATAACAAAATCTCATATGGAATAATTTGTAAGCGTGTGTATTGTAGCATCTTATGGTATGAACACTTCTGTTGGGTGAGTATAATTCTTCCCGTAATAATCACATATATGATGATAGTGAGGACTTTTATTCTTAATTTACTTTTTGAGGTGGAAGGAAGTCTTGGTAAATCGACCATGAGGGGGATATTCTAGAGATTGACTGAGGTCTGTCGATTTTGTTTTTTATTACGTAGGTGGTAACCCATGTTTAATTTGGATGTTATACTCCAAGTAATTTACAGAGTCGGCCCCGACTTTTCGCGGCATAAAGCAAGAGTAAAGATCCCTTTCTGTTAAATTATTATTCTTTTGAACAATTATTATAAAGGAATTAAAATTGTAGTGCTCCTTAAAATTCATAAATTTTCGGGAGTTTATGCTTGCTTGCTCTTTTGCTGGGTTTTCAGCTCATAGTCAAGAGTTGATGTATTTGACTTATGGTGTTAAGGTTCAAAGAATCACATTCATCGTTTCCATTGGTGGAGGACCCTTTTGTCAGTTCTTTTCCTGTGTCAATGACTTGATTGTGCTTATAAAAATGGATTCATTTAGACTCCATTCAGCATAACTTTTCTAGTTTCTGTTTTCTAAACAATGGTGTTTCGCAATCCAGGTGTTTGTTTTATTGCTGCAGCTATAGTTTGTGCTGTCTTAGTTCGGGTTCCATTGGCAGAACAGAGCTCGGAAGTTCAAACGGAGGCGCTGAAAGCATTCAAGAATTCAGTCACCAATGACCCATTTGGTGCCCTTGTGGATTGGACTGATGCGAGGCATCACTGCAACTGGTCTGGGATTTCATGTGACCCTTCCACAAACCATGTCATTTCCATTTCACTCCTCGACAAGCAGCTCGAAGGTGAAATCTCTCCATTTCTTGGAAATATTTCCACCCTCCAGATTCTTGATTTTTCTTTGAATTCGTTCGCCGGGCATATTCCACCTCAGCTTGGGCTTTGCTCAGAGCTTTTAGAGCTAGCTCTTTACTATAACTCACTTTCCGGTCCAATTCCACCGGAACTAGGAAACCTTAGAAATCTGCAGGTGGCGGATTTGGGAAACAATTTTTTCAATGGAAGTATACCCGAAAGTATATGCAATTGCACGGCCTTGTTAACCCTCGGCCTTTATGTCAACAATCTCACTGGTTCAATCCCCTCAAACATTGGCAATTTAATCAATCTTGAGCTTTTTGTAGCTTATGGTAATAGTTTGGTAGGTTCTATTCCATCTTCAATTGGTAGGTTGGAAGCACTCCAATTTTTAAACCTACATCAAAATCAATTGTCGGGTTTACTTCCTCCCGGGATTGGGAATTTGGGGAATTTAGAAGTCATTCATTTGCAAGATAATTTTCTTGATGGGGAACTCCCATCCCAACTTGGCCATTGTAGTAAACTTAACACTATAGACATGTATGGAAATCGTTTCACTGGAAGTATTCCTCCTGAGCTTGGAAATTTGTCTGCCTTAGAAATCTTGCGGTTGTACAACAACAAGTTGAATTCGACGATCCCACTCTCCTTGTTTCGGGCTAAATCATTAACCAATTTGGGACTTTCACAAAACGAGTTTGTCGGTTCAATACCTTCTGAAATCGGGTATTTGAGGTCATTACAAGTATTGACCCTCCATTCAAACAACTTTACAGGGGAGATTCCTTCGTCGATAACAAACTTGTCCAACTTGACACATTTGTCTATTAGCATCAATTTCCTTACCGGGTCACTTCCATCAAATATTGGCCTTTTGTACAATTTGAAGAACCTTACTCTGAGCAACAACCTTCTTGAGGGATCTATTCCATCTAGTATCACCAATTGTACCGGCCTTGTTACTATTGGTTTAGCTCAAAACAAACTGAGTGGGGAAATTCCTCGTGGCTTGGATCAGTTGCCAAATCTTACTTTTCTATCCCTTGGTCCGAATGAGATGTCTGGTGAAATTCCAGATGACCTCTTCAATTGCTCAAATCTTGAAATCCTAAATTTGGCCCAGAACAATTTCAGTGGGTACATAAATCCAGCCATTGGTAACCTTGTGAATCTCCGAATCTTGCAACTCCATGTGAATTCATTTGTTGGACCAATCCCGCAAGAAATTGGCAACCTTAGTCGATTGGTCTCCTTGTGGCTTGAAACAAATAGTTTTTCAGGCCTAGTTCCTCCTGAACTCTCAAAACTCTCTTTCCTCCAAGGCCTTTTTCTCCACAACAATGCGCTTGAAGGGATGATCCCAGAAAAGATTTTTGAGCTCAAAAAGCTCAATATTCTTTTATTGCAAAATAATAGGTTCACGGGTCCCATTCCAAGCGGTATTGCCAAACTTGAGTTTCTTTCATACTTGGACCTCAGTGGGAACATGCTTAATGGCTCTATTCCAAGGGGTATGGCGCAACTTAACCGACTGATGACCTTGGACCTCTCCCACAATCATCTCAGTGGACCTATTCCTGGGTCAATTGTTGCCAGTATGAAAAACTTGCAGATATATCTGAACTTTTCATACAATCTATTTTCGGGGTTAATTCCAGATGAGCTTGGCATGTTGGAAATGATACAAGCCATTGACATCTCGAACAATAATCTCTCAGGAAAGATTCCAGAAATGCTCAAAGGCTGCAGAAACTTGTTCTCAATTGATCTGTCTGGAAATAAACTTACCGGACCACTACCCAGCAAAATTTTTGATCAGGTTTATTTGCTAACAAGCCTAAACCTTTCAAGAAATCTGTTGGATGGTAGACTCCCTGAAAATTTGGCGGATTTGAAGCACCTCAACTCCCTTGACCTTTCTCAAAACAAGCTCCAAGGCATGATCCCCGAGAGTTATGCAAATATATCCTCCTTGAAACATCTCAACCTTTCATTTAATCAACTCGAAGGTCATGTTCCAGAGACGGGGGTTTTTAGGAGCGTAAGTGCGTCTAGTTTGGAAGGAAACCCATTTCTCTGTGGAATCAAATTTCTTACCCCGTGCAGCACAAAGAACACAAGAAGTACTCATCGCTTATCCAAGAAGACAATTCTAATTCTGGCAGCTCTAGGATCTGTTTCCCTTTTCCTTATTCTGGTGCTGGCGATTGCTGTCTTTAAACGATACGCCAAAAAGGCAAGCTTAAAACGGGTTGAGAATCCAGAACCTGATTATGCTTTAGCATTGAACCTTGAAAGGTTTGGTGAAATGGATTTGGAACATGCCACTGACTTCTTCAGTGAAGAAACCATCATTGGAATCAGCAGTTTGAGCACTGTGTACAAGGGGATTTTGGGAAATGGGCAGATAATAGCAGTGAAGAAAATGAACTTGCATGAGTTTCCAGAAGAGACTGATAAGTGCTTCTACAGAGAAATCAAGACCCTAAGCCAATTGAGACACAAGAATCTAGTGAAGGTAATTGGTTATGCTTGGGAAAGCCGGAAGCTAAAGGCTTTAGTTCTGGAGTACATGGAAAATGGGAATTTAGAGAGCATTATTCATGACAATTGTGCCGATCATCCAAGATTTTCGGCATTGTCTGAGAGAATTAACATTTTAGTCTCTATAGCGAGTGCTCTCGTTTATTTGCATTCGGGCTACGATTCCCCCATAATTCATTGTGATTTGAAACCTTCTAATGTGCTTTTGGATGGAAAGTTTGAGGCCCATGTGAGCGATTTTGGGACGGCCCGAATTCTTGGTGTTCATCTGGAGGAGGGGAGCAGTAGCATTTCCTCATCAGCTGCATTTCAGGGTACCATTGGATACATGGCTCCAGGTAAATTTAAACTTCTTTCTCTGCATTATGAAGTTTATTGAATTTGTTTACATATTGAGAATAATGCCACTTGTTTGAACACTTACTGTGATCATGCAAACAAATGAAATAGAAGTAGTTCCAATTACTACCCTAATTTGAGATAAATTTTTCGCATTAGGCAAATCGTAGGTTGAAAGGGCTTTCAGGTATCTTTTTTTTTTTTTCGTTTTTCTTTTAGATAATGCGTAAGTTTTTGCAGTGGATTTCTTTTCTTCTTGATTATTCGTTCAATAACAAGAACTGAAACCAAAACTTCAGACTGTTTCATTGATTGCACCCTGGATTATGTCTTTTTCCCCACCATATACAAATTCAACCAATGACTTTGAAACCTTTTGTATGTTTTCCAGAATTCACCAACTTGGTTTGAATCTGTTTTCTTGTCCATAACATAGTAATTACTGGTCCATGAGAAATAAAATGAAAATTTTCTTCACTTGTATATTTTGCTGTTTTGACGAATTCTTACGGTGGGTATGAAAATTTGCGATACATTACCACTTATAAATGATATATGTGATAATCTCTCTCTTTAGGAGGCCTTAACCAGCATTCAAACAAACAATTAACTAGCTGATTAATATCAACGGAACAGAAATTTTGATGAAATTGAGTATGAAAAAAAAATGTGAATCTGAAACTTCGTTTCTTCATCAAATTTACAGTCCACACTATTTGCATCGAGTTTTTACTATGTCAATGCTGCCTAACGGTAGATTATTTATCTTCCCAAACATTAATGCGTTTTCATCAGAGTTTGCATATATGAGGAAGGTAACAACCAAAGTAGACGTGTTCAGCTTCGGAATAATCGTTATGGAGTTCTTAACAAAGAGAAGGCCAACAGGACTCACACAGGAGGATGGGTTATCAATCACTTTGCCTCAACTCGTGGAGAGAGCACTGGAAAATGGCATTGAAGGGCTACTTCAAGTTGTCGACCCGCAGTTATCTTCACACTTCTCAAAAGAGGAGGAAATAGTCGCAGAGCTCCTAAAACTGGCCTTGTCTTGCACCTGCTCGTCTCCTGAGGACCGGCCGCAAATGGATGAAGTAGAGTCTTCCCTTTTGAAGTTAAGCAAGCGCGTGATGGTAATAACAAACAGGCTTTTGGAAGCTGAAAACTGACCATCAGAAAGCGAAGCTAAAAGTACCCATTCCTTAGCTTAATTGTTCAACTTTTGTCCTGCTTTTACTAAGTTTTTTGGTCTTGTTACTTGCAAGTGTGTCAAGATCCTGTAACACTCATTTTGGTTCCAATAAAAGTGACATTGCATTATGAGTTTATTTCCGGCCCGAGTTTATTTTGGTTTCTGAAAGTCTTGATACACTAATAGAAACAAACAATAACCTCTGGAGGCCTTTCCACTGAGAAAAGGAAAGTGAAGGACATATTAGACTGGTTGAACTTTCTTTCTTTTTTGTTGTCTCGTGTGTATCAAACTCCGGTAGTTTTGGAACTTATTTGCAATGTTAATTAGTATTATGAGGTCCATGCATAATATATGCCCAACCCATAGCTGTGTATCATTTGAGAAGATGATCTACCATACGCTGATGATCAATACTATCTTGGACATGCATTACAATGCAAGAACTAAGCGAAGGAACAATGCATTACAGTGCAAGAACGGCATATTGAGGAATCCAGAGTTAGAATTGCACCCTTTTTCAGGGGATGGGGAATAAATTCATTCATCAGCAAACTATTGGTCCATAACATTGCAATACAGCAAAATCACCAATACTGACAAAGAAGAGACTTTAAACATAGTAGTGTTTTTTTTTAAACAATCTCAGGAGGAATTAGCTAGGTGCTCTTTTGAACCTATTCCCCAAAAGAGGCCTAGTCTTTTGTGGGATCATTATGCAAGAACTCCTCCACAGTTGAGGGGAACTCAAATTTACCAGAATCATCAATGCCCTTAGAAAAATAAGCTGCTTTGGCCAAAAGCAAATGAGCCAATCTCAGAGGCTCTCTCCTTCCCTCTCCGCCGTCATTCCTAAAGTGCTTAATCCATCCCTCTAACCTCTCCACCTCTTTCCCACATTTAGGGCCCTTAACTCCGACAATCTTAGAATAGAATCCACACTCATGACCACAATTTCCATGAATCCCGCCACCGCTCTTTAAACCAAAAGCAAAACTTTTTCCTTCTCCTTCTCCTCCTCCTTCACGATCTGAAAAACCCAAAAGCTGAATTAACGATTGAATCTCGTCGACTGCAATGGATTCAGCTTTGTTGATGGTTTCTGGGTCTTGTACAGTGTCCGCCGGAGGTAGGTTTTCATGCGTTTGTGGAAAATCTAAGGAACCTGAGAGGAATTCTCTTGGAGGCTCACTGGATTGGAGGGATAACAAGTTGTTAACATTGCTGCTGGTATTAGGTTGGTCAAAGTTGAGATATATGGGGGAGCTCAGAGATTCAACTGGTGTACAGTAAGTTTCTTGTGACGGAGGTGCTGGTGGAGACAGAGTGGGGGCCTGTGATGGGTATTCTAGTTTCAGTCTCTTCTCTACCTGTCATGTGGGAAACAAACAAATTTCTTGCTTATAAATGTATATTTGTATATGTGATACGTAAGAGAGAGGTATAGGGTGGGAATGAGGTTCACCTGTTTGAGAGAGGAGAAGAAACTTGAGTGGATAGAAGGCGGTTGCATATTGCTTAGCTGGCGCATGCCCGCCCCTAGAGGAACAAATCGAAGATAAGATATTCAATTTTGTTTTCAGTGTTGTTAGTGAGGTGTCCGCTCAACGAAACAAAAATCTATTTCGAGCCAAAAAGGTCTTTATTCTTGATACTAATTATGAGAACAAGAGCACACTGTCGTATTATCAACAAATGAAAGCAAAAATAGGATCAAAATGAAAGTATCAATCAATATCACTATTCACTCCAAAATCGAAGTCTGACTATCTAATAAAATCTAGGATCATAATGTCTTTGAAAAGATGAAAGTGAGGTTAGCATGAAATTCTTTCTTTCCTTTCTTCCAGAAAACAAAATCAAAATTTGCTATGAAGACAGCTTTTATATCCAGGGAATGCATCTAAGACTAACAAATAAACACGGGTAATTTTGAGTGTAAAATAGGAGGTAGGCCAAATGTATATACCCAAATGCAAATTGACACAAAGTGGTAATTTCTCCCTTCTTCAAAGACAGTGGTTTGCAATCGAAATCAGAAAGCTCTAGTCCAAAATCACCGAATCCTAGATGCAACTCCTGAAAAAAAAAAACAAAAAACAAAAACAGAATAAATTGCACGAAGACAGGTTTCTTGTTTTTCCAAATAGGATTCCCCAATTTGCCTACCAGGGTCAGCTTTCAAAGGCAAACATGGCTTTCAGGTAATCTTAAGTGAAATCTCCATTGCTGCATCGAAAAGATAACAACCTTATGTAGTGATTAACCCGGGTTTGACTATAGTCACCGACACAGATAATTATTATTTGCTCTTGGAGCACCGGCACGCCAGTCAGTAGTTCTAAGAAGGGGAAATGAGCAATTAGAAGTGCCACTGTGTGTGTGTGTGTGGACACTATTACCCCATAAAATGTCATGAAATCCCTCACTAAACTAGTGTAATTCACACAAAGAAATGCATGTACCACATATTTTCCTTGTTGTTTAGTAAGATTTGAAACATGTTTTAAACATTCAAAAAATATATACCGTCTTCAGTAAAAAGATAATGGAAAGATACTCACATGAGTAATTATAGTCTTATGTAGTCCCTCACAAAAGTACTATTACGTAATATACAATCTTATGTCCCACATCCTTTCCTGGTTGTTCGGTAAGATTCATAACATGTTGATATAAGCATTAAAAAAAACATGTTAAAAAGGTGTAGCATATCTCAATCACCTTAAGAATAGCTGCGTATATTCGATATATGTCCAGTCTCTGCATATGCAATCTTTCATTCTGTTTTTTTTCATATTGACATGTCCACATAATTGGAATTCTGATCACAGTAGTTGCATGGAACTTATGTTTGTGAGCGAAATTTAGATATGTTTCAGTGCAAACTGCATTAATCATAAGCGTAAAAAATACAGATGGAAACCAATACACATCTAATAATCTGTAGTCATGGCAAGCGAAGTAAAAAAAAAATATACAATGGAAGTATTGAATGAGCCCAATATCTTCAAATCCAGCCAAAGAGAAGCCATCATATCAAATCTAACGGCTGGTGGTTCAACAACAGTCTATGGTCTTCAATACTCTACCAAATGACCCATGCCTAGAAGCACATGTTAGGCACATGCGAATATTATTGGACCACAAACTAAACTAATCACCGTGTGTTGCCATTGACCACTAGTAACCCAGTCTAACTCTTTTCGGCACCTGCCTTCAAATTCATAGTGATAATGTTCACACTGGAGTTGTTGAGTTCACAAGAATTTACTATGAAGAAGAGCAATTCGAAACGATTTCAAAGAAATCCTACCAGTGTGAACCAAAGGCTATTACTTTGTATAGGCTATGATAAGAATATGTGCCTTGACAGATTCATCAAAAGGTTTAGCGTAATGGGACAATTTAACTGAAATGGGATCAATCTGGACCTACATTAGTCATTATTTGGCACTCAACTTTAGGGGGTTCCAACCATTAACTTGGCTGATCACTACACGATTAACATGACTCACAACATAGAAAGAAGAGCACCATTGGCATGTAGGAGGCCCCTTTCTGCAAACACCTTAAATACAGGAAAAAGGTAGTAGACATGAATATTATAATTTTGCAAATGAATAAATCAATGCGGGGAGAAGTCTTGACCAAAGTAGAACAGGTAAAACCTTGGAGTAAGCAGCAGTTTTCTGAAATTGTTTTGGGCGGAGACTGACTCGGCAGTAGCCAAATCTGTATTGGTGATCGGTGCTGTTGGTAATGGCCAGGGCAGTCGCCAGCGGTTCGATATGCTGGCGATCGAGGAACGACGTGTGAATGATCTATAATTCGGTTGTCTTGGATTGAAGGTGGTTTTCCTGTATGTGACAGTGCGAGAGAGCAAGGCACAGAGACGTGGGATGAGGGTTGAGGGGATCGTGCAATGGTAGATGGAGAAACCTAAAAGGTGTAACGTCTTGAACCCTTGTATTTGTTCCTAGAACTTAATTAGCCTTTAAAACATACGGGCGGCTCCGTAGACACAACGAATAACACAATATTTGACACAACAGTAATCGAAGCCGCACGCTAACAATCAGAGCCGTTCAAGTTGTTTAAAACATGTTTGTAAGAGTTCCTGCAAAAAATCAACTCATTTGGATATCGATCTGGATTAGAACACGAACACGAACTCAAACAAATCGATCTGGATTAGAACTCGTAACCAAGGTATCTCTCTCTCTCTCTTTGTTCGAACTCGAACAAATCGATCTAGGGTTTCGATTTTGATCTTGACAGACCTCAAGTTTCGATTTTGTTTTAGAATTTGTGGCTTAGGGTTTGGATTTCATCTTTGCGTCTCGAAATATTGGGCTAGGGTTTCGATTTTGATTTCGATTTTGAATTAACTGAAGCAACAGGAGGCCCAAGGGCTACGGTTTCGATTCTCAAGAGAAAATAAAATCTGGGGCTACAAATCACTGTTGTTTTGCAACTCCATTTGATTTCAAAATTGGAACTTAGAATACTCCATTTTAGTTTGCTCACTGCCAAAATTATGTTCAGTTTTTTTTTTCGCTTCGATTTTCGATATAACCTTCTGCTGATGAGTATTCACGTCAAAGTTTAGTTTTGCCTGAATGTTATGTTTCAAATTAACTTTGAAAAGTTGTAGAAAACCAATTATTGTTCTTTGTTTAATCCTAAGGTAGCTCTGTCTTGGAGGTTTCACCTAAAGTAACTTCTGAAGTGGATAATGCATTTGCTCTAATGTTTAGGCCATTATTGCAATCACAAAGAATTGATTTCACAACAGAAGCATGGCCGAAATGAGCATGTTCATTGCCAGCAATTGCTTTTGCAGTTCCAAATCTTTGGCCGTATCAGAGTAGACTCTCCCATTGTATAGATAGAAGTAGGATATTGAAGCAACAGGAGGTGACAAAACATGAGAAGAAAGCTAAGAACACCATCCATTGGCCACACACATCCTCTTCTACCAATTATGGTTTATGTAGCAGTTTCAGTAGATCTGCTTTTAGTTGAAAAGATGTAAGATAACTGCTGTTGAAGTACTTGGTGTATGAGGCATTTCTTATTTGGAAGCCAAACATACTTTGATTAACTATTCAAATAGCCTTTATAAAAAATCAACGAGATTTTATGTGTTCAAGAAAAGGGAGGGTCTGATGATAGATGGTCTGTTTTATTTCTTTTTTCGAACTGCTGAAATCTGGGTTTATTCATTCAGCACTATTGGAATGTTGACAAGGATATGGGCCGATACAGATACGGACATGGACACGGGATAAAGACACGGACACATGATACAGAGACAAGATGCCATACGGTTTACATCGAACGTGTATCGTGTCGTGTCCGTATCCATGGACTATGCGTTATGTCTACAACCAGCAAATAAAAACAACCAACCTAAGCCAAACCAGTTCATTACAACATTCTTTATTTCATTCTCTAATTTGTTCAGGTTAAACTCAACTAGTAACAAGCACAGTTCAGGATATAGATGTTGAGAGAGCAGCAAGCTAAAAGATTCCCTCCACTGGGAAAATCCTCCCATACAAAGCACTACATCACCTTTTTGTGACTTCTAAAAGGTTCTCTTGTATAACTTGTGAAAAAGGGGTTTCATTCATTGATCAAGCACTGAAATGCCAAATTCATAGATTACAATGATATTTCATAAACTTGCCTACAAAACCAGCAAACCAAACTCTTATCTCTAAATTACATATACAAAGGGAAAAAGATGTAACTAAATTCGAAACGGTTATGTAACTAATTGTCACTCCTGCCAGCAACTTTCCAAGCTCTTCATCGCTTGATCGCCAACAAAACGTGCCTTGGTATGATTTCTTTGGTTTGTTGTCACGGGCTGCATTTTTGGCCAACTCCATAACCTATAACAAAGATCCTAGCCATCATATTACGTATGATAGCCCTCAGTTTCCAATCAACCTGTTGTTCAAGTGCTTTGAACAAGTCCTTCAAATTTTCCACAATTAAAACCTGCAAAAGAAAAAGAAACCAAAAGGGGAAAAGTCCAAATCAAACATTGAAATCTGAATTTCTAAAATGGAGAAGACAAAACAAAAAGGGTAAATTACTAACGGGATGAAGTTAGCTATAACGAAAGCAGGGTAGTCCCTTCATGATAAAAGCTGGGAATACAACTCCCAATTTAATATATATATATATATATATGAAGAGGATCTTATAAGGGCTCTCTTACATAGCTTATGTAAGGGATTTTTCGTTCGAGATTAAATTTCGACGATCCGAAACGATCCGAACCGTTAGATGTGTTTAAAACATGTTTCTAAGGTTTAACTTAAGGATTCGTAAAAAAAAAATACCCGGAAGGGCTTGATCCGAGCATTTTTCGATAAAAACATACATATACGTTTTTTATCGAAAAATGCTCGGATCAAGCCCTTCCGGGTAT
>JAXBDA010006177.1:0-21603 GCA_036023075.1 Gaultheria prostrata | reverse complement strand
TTGTGTAGGTTTTTATAAATTGTGGCTGATAAAAATTAAAAAGGGGGGGGGGGGGGGGGTATTTGCAACTTACACCCCTTGTAGTTTGCTCGATTCGCAAAGACACCCCTGTACTTTTTTTTAGGCACTTACACCCCATTCAGAGAACCCGAATTTTGCTTAAGTTCGGACTTTGACTTTCCCGATCAAATTTCGATGATCCGATCCGTCCAATGTGTTCAGAATGTTTTATAAAGGTACCCTTGAGGAATTGGCAAAAAAAAGACTAGGAAGGGCTTGATCCGAACATATACAGTTTTACAGAAAACTGCTTAATCCAAGCCCTTCACGGTCTTTTTTTTGGCTGATTCTTGCGGGGTACCCTTGAAAACACGTTCCGAACACATTGAACGGATTGGATCATCGAAATTTGATCAGGAAAGTCGAAGTCCGAACCTAAGCAAAATTCAGGTTCTCTGTAGCTGGTGTAAGCGCCTAAAAAAAAGTATAAGGTGTGTGTTTGCAAATCGAGCAAAGTACAGGGGGTGTGAGTGCAAAAACCCCTTTAACGGGCTATTAAATTAAGATAATAGCATTTCTTGTATCTATATGTCATACTTTATTGTGACAAAATATTTCGTAGCCTTATGTCTATATTAAACATTACTGTCACAAATCTATAGTGACAAATCTATTATATCATAAGATTCAATTTCCGTCATATATAGTTGTTGTGACTAACTATCGTGTCGAAATTAATGTTGCCACCATTGCTCTCCCTTGTAATCTTGTTACCACACAACAGATTTTGTAACAATAACTAACTCTATTGTCACAAATAATTTTATTGTAACTACGTACACCTATTGCCAGTAAGTTCATTTTCGTCCCCATAAGTAAAAAAATCTCAAACCCTTTTGCAACAAAATAAATTGTAGCGATAATAATACTTTGTTGTGACAAATCATTTCTGTCACAAATATATCCAACATGGACCTTTATTACGACAAACCTATCGTGACAAAATTATTATGTGACAATATTCAATTCCCACCATACTCTTTGCGACAAAATATTGTAACGAAATCAATTTTGTCACAATAACTCCACCATCGGTGGCTTGATGCTAGAAAATGAATTTCGTCACAAGAAGTGGAAGTGAACATATTGTGACAAAATTGATTTTGTAGAAAAAAAAATTGTCACAAGAACTAGAATTTGTTGTAGTGGGGGTTGTAAATTTGCAATCAACAATACAAATGAATTTTTGGAAAATATGATTTTAGGACATTGAATTTGATCATGTTTTGGGGTTGGTCCCACGTATTATGCGTGTAAGTTGGCTTAAGTACCTGGATTATAAAAGAAAAAGAATTCGATGTATTGAAGAAAATGAAACTAAAATTGGAGTTGTAACCAACAACATTACATGGCCCAAACACATTTTCTGCTATGCTTCTAGCGGGTCAGGCTGCCAATTCGGTCAGCATTTTTCTGCAAGCAATGCATACGCTTAGGTCGGGTCCAATGCAGGAAAAAGCCCGATTGTCTCTTGGTGTGCTTTTGGTCAGTCTCTAATTCCAAAAGCCTGATTGTCTCTTGGTGTGCTTTTGGATTTCAGTCTCTAATTCCAAAAGCCTGATTGTCTTTTGGTGGGCTTTTGGATTTTGTTTTCATTCCTTTAACTATTCCTATTTTTTCTAGTTCATCCCTAAACTATTAAAATAACCTATTTCATGCCTTAACTTTTGGATTTCAGTCTACCAAGTCTAATTGTTTCTATTGATGGCCAAGGAATGAGTTTCATACGAATTTTAGTTTGTACTGGCAATTTCACAGATAATGAATTTTCTCTCTATTTCTCAAAAAAAAAAAAAAAGGAATGAGTTTCATACGACTTACTCGTGATTCAGCTATTAATTAGTAAAATTTTCCAACAATTACCTTAACCCGTTATATTTCTATTGAATGCTAATGATGCTTAATTCGTGCTCTCGTTTGTTTAAATATCAAAAAAATCACATCAAATTTTCTTTAACTAAACCTAATGTACATCAACATAAAATTCACATACCACCTAAAAATCCCAAACATTTGAGAGGTGGTGGAGCACTAAGGGACAGTGTCCCAAGACCACTGAATAATTTTCCAATAATTACTCTTAAATTTTTGCCTTGAAATTTTTAGTAGTACTATTTATTTTTCAATATTTTTAGCCAAATTTTAAAATTTATCTTTCATCTCGATAAAGAGGAATAAAACTATTATAAAAAAGTGGACCATAAACTTAAAAGTTTATATATTACTGACTCTAAAAAAAAGTGAACATTTGGGATTTTGGCATGGTTTGAGGGATAAAAACGAAAATGATTCCTTTTTTTTTTTTTTTTCTTTTTTTCTTTTTTAGGTCGGGTCAAATATTTTCTGTCTTCTACGACAGGGAACCACCGCCTTCACAGCCACCAAAACCATACGACGCCGTCTTTACCGGATTTCCAAACTCGATCTGCCTGCCCTAATTTCCCCCCCAAATACACCTCTCTTCCCTCTCTCTCTCTCTCTCTCTCACACACACACACACACACACACACACAGTTGTTCGCAGCCAGCCCAGAACGCTGCTCCATTCAGTCTCTCCTTAATCCAGCGGTTAGTTCTTTTACTATTTTATTGGTTCTCATATCGTAATTGAATTACAGTGAAATCTACGTATATTTTAATTTCTTACAAAATACAACTGAAATACCTCTCGTTTTGAACAAATGTAGCAGCTGCCTGTGCATTTGCTAACTGCGCACTCAAATTCGTTTTTAGTTGTATCTAGTCTGTCAGCTAATTGTTTTAGGATTCAGCTTTTATGCTGTAGTGAGTTTTTGATGGATCGAATTCTACGTAATTTGACGGATTGAAACATTTTTTATGCTCTAGTTGTCAATGTTTTTGAATTGTTTTTATCACCAATTTCTGTTTCTGTCAGTTTGTTGGGCTTGGCTTGCGGCGAAAACATCGAATCAGGTATTGCACTGTGGGAGGGGCATAAGTTTGCTAACTAAATCTTAGCCAGTCATGTGGTCAGTACCTAAATCCCGCGTTTCAATGCATAACACATATATCTCCGGTCTATGCCGTCTTCTTCATGTTATATGCGACTGAGAGGCCTATCTCTAAACCAAATCCAGAAATTCATCCCTAGGAAGTGGAAACGAATTAAAACATTAGAAACTGAAGACAAGAACCCATCCAATTTATGCAATTACGTAGAAACATCGCTAGAGACATCCCCAACCAAGGAACGTGATGATTCCATGGTTGATTCTCTTCTCACATCTCTCAAAGACTTTGCATCAGAAGGCCATCTATTTCAAGCCTTCAGGACCTTCTCTCTCATCCAATGCCGATATACTTTTGGTGTTACCCGCGACACAATTTTGCACGCAACATCTTTTCTTTTGGTATCTTGCTCCCACCTAAAGTCGCTTTCAGCGGGTAAACAGCTCCATGCTTTCATTATCTCTTCGGGTCTTGACAAACATCCCGTGTTGGTTCGCAAGCTAATCAGCTTTTACTCGGCATTTAATCTCCTTGCTGATGCCCATCTTGTAACTGAAACTTCAAGAATTTGTCACCCTTTGCCCTGGAATTTGCTGATCTCCACTTATATGAGAAATGGCCTATGGCGGGAGGCTCTTTCTGCCTATAGGCAAATGGTGAACGCGGGAATTAGACCTGATAATTTCACATATCCATCTGTTCTCAAGGCTTGTGGTCAAGAACTAAATCTGGATTTTGGTAGGGAGGTTCATAAGTCCATTGATGCTAGCTATCTTGATTGGTGTTTATTTGTACAAAATGCCTTAGTCTCCATGTATGGGAGATGTGGAGAATTGGATGATGCTCGGAAGTTGTTTGACAAAATGCCCGAAAAGGATGCAGTTTCTTGGAACTCAATGATCTCTGGATATGCCTGCAAAGGTAGGTGGGGAGAAGCTTTTGAGCTTTTCGAAAGCATGAGAATGCAGGGTGTACAATTGAATATAATAACGTGGAATACCATAGCTGGAGGGTGCTTGAAAACTGGAAACTATAAGGCTGCAGTTGAATTGCTACCCCAGATGGCAACCTCTGGCATTCGTCTGGATTCTGTTGCAGTGCTTATTGGTTTGGGTGCCTGTTCCCATATGGGCTCGCTGATACTGGGGAAGGAGGTTCACTGCGTTGCAATTCGTAGTAATTTTAGTGGATTTGATAATGTGCAAAATGCTTTAATCAATATGTATGCCAGGTGCAAAGACCTTAGGCATGCACA
Source organism: Gaultheria prostrata (assembly GCA_036023075.1). Classification (NCBI taxonomy): domain Eukaryota; kingdom Viridiplantae; phylum Streptophyta; class Magnoliopsida; order Ericales; family Ericaceae; genus Gaultheria; species Gaultheria prostrata. The sequence goes on along the minus strand of JAXBDA010006177.1, from coordinate 17,318 downwards.
TGTTTTGTTCCAATCATTAGAAGCTAAGAGTATTATTAGTTGGAACTCTATTATTTCTGGTTACACACACTGGGACTTCTCTGAGGAGGCCTCCTTTCTATTTAGGAAAATGTTGCTCTCTGGCGTTGAACCTAATTACGTGACAATTGCAAGTATTCTTCCGCTTTGTGCCCGAGGGGCGAATCTGCAACATGGTAAGGAGTTTCACTGTTACATTGCGAGGCGTGCTTGGTTCGATGATTACTTGTTACTGTGGAATGCTCTTGTGGATATGTACGCAAGATCTGGAAAAGTTTTTCTAGCAAGAAGACTTTTTGATATGCTAAGCAGGAAGGATGAAGTGACGTACACTTCATTAATAGCTGGTTATGGGATACAAGGAGAGGGACAGGCTGTGATAAAACTATTTGAAGAGATGATCAGGTTCCAGATAAAACCAGACCATGTGACTATGGTTGCTATTTTGTCTGCTTGTAGTCATTCGGGTCTTGTAACTCAAGGTCAGATGCTTTTTGAAAAGATGTCGACTCTCTATGGTGTAACTCCTCGCTTAGAGCACTATGCTTGCATGGTTGATCTCTTTGGTAGGGCTGGTTTACTGAAGAAAGCAGAAGAGATTATCAGAAGGATGCCTTTCCATCCAAGCCCTGCCATGTGGGCCACTCTTATTGGAGCATGTCGCATCCATGGAGACACAGAGATAGGGGAATGGGCGGCTGAAAAATTGTTGGAAATGAGGCCTGAAAATTCCGGCTACTATGTTCTGATAGCTAATATGTATGCTTCAGCTGGATGTTGGAACAAGCTAGCTAGGGTAAGGACCTTTATGAGGGACTTGGGTGTGAGAAAAGCTCCAGGCTGTGCTTGGGTCGATGCAGGTGCTGGATTTTCCCCTTTTTTGGTGGGGGACACGGCCAATTCCCAATCAAATGAGATTTACCCTTTGTTGGGAGGATTGACAAAGCAAATGAAAGATGCTGGTTATGTTGTCGCTGAGGATTTTGTTTCGGACGATGAATTTGAGGACTATGATGAACAGCTTCTGTTAGCAAAATAAGCTGTTTCATTCTTTCCTGTGTGTTCCTATCAAGATCCTTCGGAAGTGCCATTCTGTATCCACACGGTAATAACCTTGATCGGTAATGGAATTTTAGTTCTCGTTTGATGCATAGAATATTTATGTTTGATGTTTTTTGGTTTATAGAATTTATTATTAGTTGATTGTCACAATTTGGGTATTGGCTCTCTATTTTTGTGGAATACTGAATTCATATCTTTGCTTGAATGTATGGTTACTTGACTTTGGTTCATCCAAAGGCTTTATGGTGGGGATTGTAGCCTTGACTCCTACTTCGAAACTTTAGCACAATCGCTGTGAAGGTATTGCAACTTCACAAAATTGAAGAAAGGTCCCTTTTTTTTTTTTTTTTGTGTAAACCTTGGAGGTAGAATTACATTGGCATCAATCTTGGCGTAAGATGAAATATAAATGCATTGATGGTTAGGGTGTTAACTAGAAGATAATACGCAGTGTGAATGTTTTAGCTTGTTAAAGTCAATTGCTTTGATACGATGCTAACACAATATCAGGGACTGGCATAAATTTATAATTCCTCTTCATCAACTTATTTTTACTACTGGTATTAGTGCATGCTACTTTTCTGTTTTAGTTATTGTGCATGCACTCCCTTAGCTATCTACCGGGAGGCTGGGGGAAAAAAAATTATGTCGCCAATCCTAATAGTTTGGGACACAGGGCTTAGTTTGGTTTGATTTTGGAGTTTGTTATTAATTCATTTATTACTTCAGTTATAATAACATTTTGATGAATTGGAAATGGACTTCTTGATGATTCATGCTTCTCATTTTCAGGTATATATGCAAGATTGTTCCCCTGGTGAGTGCTTCTGTTCCTGGCTTTGTGCTGATGAAAGAGAAATTTTGTTTTAAGTGTATGTCCAAATCCACAGGGTGAGGAGGGGAATTCAGGGAGTGAAGTGTTTGATAATGGTTATGATGATGAGTTGTTGCATCGGTAAACAAGGCTTACGTCTCTTCTTATGCCACCATCGCGGAGGATTCGGGAGAAAATGGTTGTATGGAGGACATTAAGAGTATGGTGAATTGTGATTCCACGTATCAGACGCCGCAGGTTTGTGCTCAAATTTCTGAGTAGCATAAATGACCTCGTTGGTGTACTGATTTTCTTGAATGTCTTGTATTCTAATTGGGATGCTCTATTGTGTTCGTACCGGAGAAAAATGCTTAAAAAATGAAAAGCAAGAATCAAGAACTTTATAAAGAAGAGAAATTATTGTTTGGCACACCCAGTACTTATCTGCATCCAAATTCAAGCACATGAGTTGGAGTAGGAACTTCGATTAGACATTCTGAAGCCCTAATTTTATTGTCATGTTAGATGGTAGTGCATGGTTTTTACTTTTGAGGACGAAATTCTGCAATCATTTTTGTGTCTATTTGTAAGTCAAACCATGTTCTACTGGTGATATACTTCGTTGAGGGGGTTCTCTCTTTGTGACTTGTGCATGTTAGTAGTAAGTCGATTTACTCATTTTTTTTTTGGTTTAGCAACTGCATTTGAAACTGCTGGAGCCTGTACTTCTGATCATTTTGGTTGGACTACATCGAAGAAGTTGCTGCAAATTTTGGCTTCCAATCAATTGGCTGCAGGATTTATATTTCAGCAGAGCAGAGAAAGGTCCTCCTCTTTTTCTGGACCACACACATACTGATCTTCAGAGTCCTATAATTGCCTCCCTTCGTCCCACATGTGCTATTATCGACGACTAACACGTGCTATTATCGACTATGTTTCCCACTGTCTTTCTAAAAGGAATGGGTTTATTCTCAATTTTCCCATAGATGGATTTTGATTTTTATGAAATATATATGGAGAGGATCACTAATGGGATGCAAGAGTTCTATAAAGAGTTCTATATGGGATTTCATGGATGCAAAGAAATACCCATGTCTGATTGTTTTATTCGATTGGATCTATGTGTATCTAGTTGTATTGGTAGTGGTTATGATGTCTTCTCTGTTGGCTTATGATATTCTGTATTTTTAATGTAGTCCAACTAACATCTCCTTGAGCTACATATTTGTAGATGTGTGTCCCTTATTTTACGGAAATGTAATTTAAGCTATGGGGTTTTGTTTTGGCATTGAGCTGGACCTTTCTTATCATTAGCTCTTCCATATCATTCTGATGATTCAACGGGTAGTATAGTAGCAATGCAATATTGCTTCATACACTAAATCAACTTCTCACTGGAATTCACGGGCCAACAATACGTGCAACGCACGTTTGGTCTCGCACCTAGTTAAGTTATGACACCCCCCTATTATTAATTAGTACCCCTCCAGGGGTATTGAGGGGTATTACTCATACCTATCCCCAAAAAGTTGCCAAACCATGCACTTTGTGGTGGGACCGGGATAAGGGGAAGGGGTATGAGTTATACCCCCTCCTCATCTCGTAGCGAATCAAGCCCTAATGGTAATAATTACTTATTTTCTTGCCTTAATGGTAATTTACTCAATTATAAATGTATGCTTATTTTCTTCGGTTAATTGTTCAAGGGTCCAAAAGTGGGACTTATTAGGCCATTTAGTCCATGCTAAAGTTTTACAAGGTCTAAGGTCCATGAATTTTTTATAGGCACTCTCAAAGGGTACCCTAGGTTTTAGGGTGTACTCTCCTATTATAGGGTTTTAGTAGTTTAGACACTTTCATAGGGTACCCTAGGGTTTTAGGCACTTTCATAGGGTACCCTAGGGTTTAGGTTTTAGAGTGCACTTTCCTATTATAGGGTTTTAGTGGTTTAGACACTTTCATAGGGTACCCTAGGATTTTAGGCATTTTCATAGGGTACCCTAGGGCTTTAGACACTTTCATAGGATACAAACTTTTTTTTTGGTAAGGTAAATAATAAAAAAGTAAAGATGCCAGCGTGAGAACTGGATAGGTTATAAATTTGTTTAGTGGATTAATGGAGTTATAAATCCTTTGCCAAAGACTTTTGAACCAGTCGCCCAATTTTCTTGCTTTAATGGTCATTTACTTAATTATAAATGTATGCTTTCAAGTTCCTGAAATGATATAGTTAAACATGAAATAGACATGATCAGTAGTATTTTTTTTGAGAAGCTTCTGCAATCCATAAGTGGACCCAACAGGACCTAATTTTTTGCTCTACTTGCAGGTTGGTTTCTTGTATTTTCTGTGGTGAAAGATTATTTCACTGGCCTCCTCAACATGCACTGCAAAGGGCTTAGCAAAAAAAAAAAAAAAAATGCCCTGCAAAGGCTGGAAATCAGTTTACTGTGGCCTGCATTTTTAGGTGCCGGGACCACAAATCTGAATGATTTGTTGGTTCAGTCCACAGGGTGGAGTTCTGGTTTGGCTGAAGTTGCTCTCTCAAGGTTCTGTCCTTTTGTATATGGCCCAAAAAAAATGTCTGCTTTTCAAACCATGTGCTATGTAGAGCATTTTTCCCGTTCTATTTTTTGCCACGTTGTACTCATTACTGAGATGCTCTGGACCATGAATGAAGGAAGCATTGTAATGAGTACAGATATTGATTTGGGTCTCTAGGCCTGCCCTCCTTGATGCCTTTTGGCTTTGATTTGAGGGCATGGTTCTGCAACAAAACGTCCGTGTAGCTCCTCGGTTCTTGGAGGTTTAGGGGGGCCACTGTTTCAGTGGTATTCTGAGCGCAGCCACTTTGTGCATATTGCCAAAGGTTAGGTCTGTTTCTCAACCATCCCCCGCCCATACCCCCAATGATTGGGGACTAGATGGGTTCTGTTATTGTTGTTGTTGTTGTTGTTGTGGTGCTTTGCAACAATCCCTCAACTGTGTCTACTGAATGACTTTGCCGTATACCCAGGTAGTAATGCTCCTTTTGTTTTGACGAAAATCTTTATCCTTAGTTATCAACTTATCATTATCTGGAGAATGTTTTTGTAAAAGAAAGTTTTTATAGGAGTATGTTGGTTGCGACGCTAAAAATGATAATGCTAGAGGTTACCGTAGTACTAAAAGAAAGTTTTTTATATGTTGGTTTATCCTCTAATTTTTTTGTTATTTTAGGTACCCAAGAGTTGCAGTTTCAGATGTAATTAGGAGACTCTTATGCCATGCTTATATGGTTCAACAAGTTAGTTACCAATCATCATTTCCCCGAGTGTCTTTCCCTGAGCTCCTTCTTGGAACAAGAGTAACTGTAGCCATAGAATTTTATGGCTTCTCAAGCGAGTTGCATCATGAACCACAAAGGTTTGACTATGTTTCTCGGTCATTACATTGTTGCTTCGCAATTCCTGAAATGTAGTCGTCTCAAGACTGAGTTTCACCCGAAGTTGTCAAAATAAGAAATGCTAATAACCAATAAGCACGGGTCATGTGCAAAGCACGTGGCCTAAAGCTAGTATTGTAAGTGTTCCTTCAATGTACAGGAAATCTGTGATCGATCGGCGGCGGTGGTGGTGGTGGTGGTGGTAGTGGTCTATAAATTCAACTCTTGCACCACAGAAATAAGTCTAGAGTTGATTCGCCGTGTAATGAAACTCAAGCAATCGATTGAAGACCCCATAGAAGTGCATCAAACAAATGAAACTTCTGCAAACTAGGAAGTATAGGAAAAACACTGCTCATTGTATGCAGTGAGATTTTACTGCACAGAGCTGGTCGCGAGAAATACATTTGCGGCAGTTGCATACTCTGAAACAATTGCCCGACGTTGATCACCAAAGCAGACCGGCGGTTGGAGGTGTTGGGTGCCAGAAGCAGTTGAAAAGGTACTACTATAATTTACTACTACTACTTTTTAATTGTTGAGTATTTCATTTTAGACTGTACCTTCATAAATGTTTGTTTTGAAAAGTGAATAAGTAAAAATTTGTATAATTGCTAGTATTATTTTGTCATTTTGAAAAGTTGATCGGTAAAGTAGAGGATAATTTTAAGAAGTAGAGTTAAAAATTGATGTAAAATGTATAAAGTAGAAGTAATAGTTGTTGTAAAAGGATGAATGATGATATTTTTTTAAAAAATTGGATTTACAAAGCAACACACTTGAAAAGTGACGGTGGGAGTGTAGTGATATTCTCCTGTAAATAACAAAATCAGGAGCCTTTTGTTTTCGCAAAGTTATTGGATGCTTTTATTGAAGACGAAGACTAGAAAAGTGACCGTGGAAGTATAGTGATAGGGTGATTCTATTAGCAACCCACTATTTACTCCATGCAACCCATTTTCACTATTTTCCCTATGCAACCCACTATTTACTCCATACAACCCACTAAATTCACCTAAACTTCCCACAATACCCTTCATCTTGAAAAACCCTAAATCTTCTCCACCACCCATTGCCACCACCAGCCAGTGCTACCACCGGTCGCCACCACTTGTTGCTGATCACCAAAGTTGCAGCGCCGTCCGACACCACCGCCATCCAAGCAAACTGTGAAAATTAGATTTCTGCTTTATATATCTATCTCGGTATGTAAATGTCGAAATACGTCATATTTTTCGACAAGCTAAAGTCGCAAAAAATGATGTGTTTCGACATTAGTTTGTTGAAACTTATGTCGTCAAATTAAAAAAGTTCCAAAGTATCTACTTCGATATCCAAACATCGAAATAATGTATGAATTTCGACATTAGTTTATCGGAAATCGTAATGAATTCCTACATTAGCTTGTTGAAACGTATGATATCAAAATATGAATTTTTCAAAGTATCTACTTTGGTATCCAGATGTCGAATATGTGCACATATTTCGGTGTGTGAATGTTGAAAATATAGTTGTTTTTCAGGGTGTGAATGTTGAAATTTTAGGTCGTTTTTTCCAATCGAGTTTTTAGTATTCAAATGGATTCCTTTCCTATTCCTTTGATTTACAAGGGAACAGTGAGGAAGAAGAAGGAGGTGGCGATGGCGGGTTGAACGAAGGAGGTGGAAGGAGGTGGGTATGGCTGGTGGCGATGGGTGGCGGCCATGGCTGACAAAGGGATAAAGGGGGAAGGGGGAGGAATAGGGAAGAAGGAGGGATTTTTAGGGGCATTTCAGTCTTTCCAGCGTAATGAAAATTGAGGAGTTTTTTGTGGGTTGCATGGAGTAAATTGTGGGTTGTTAATGGAATCACCCTAGTGATATTCTCCAGTAAATAACAAAATCAGGGGCCTTTTGTTTTCGCAAAGTTAGTGGATGCTTTTACTGAAGACGTGGATTTAGCTCGATGTGGTATTTAACTCCCACACTGCATTCCAGGATCGAGTCCCCCTCCCCCATGTAATAGATTAGGAATGACGAATGACAAAAAAAAAAAAAAAACACAAAAACCTTGTTTTACTAAAGTACCCCTTTTTCTGTCACACTTTATTCTCATTTTTTGTTTTTGTTTTTGTTTTGTTTTTGAACATAACTTATTCTCCTTTGTCCCCTTGTTTTCATCACTACTTAGTATTCAATGATTCAAAATTTTATGCTTTCTAGTTCGAAGCTGACGGGGTTACCACAGAATTCGTAGTCCTTGGATAAATTACATTGACCTCCCTGAGGTTACAAATACACTGACCTTCCCTCTATTTCTTGAAATTGCGGCCACCTTCCCTCTTTACAAACAAATATACAACTACCCCTTGCTTGTTGAAATTAAGCTAACGGCGTTACCTTTGGGAACAAAAAGACCATTATACCCTCCTTCCAAGTAGTTTAAGTTGCTATTAACCTTCCATAAGATAAATTATTTTTTGAATGCTAAATAACATAACCAGCATGACAAACATACCTTTGCTTTTTGGGCGCTAAATTACACAACTTGCAATCCCAATTTCCTGTTTCCTCCACCAATTTCCTCTTTCGTCAACAAGCTTGATCGACGGCAGGTTTGTTTCCACGGCAACCCAGCCTTCCATGTTTGCTGCCAATAACAATCTCGTTTGAATTCTCCGGTATGTTTCAAAACAAATCTTAGAATTTGGTAAATTGGGTATTTATCAAGGTAATTGATATTCACACCCCCTAAATTGTTATCTACATTCCCTTTTTGTCTTTTAGTGAATTTTCCACATGAAAATTTCATTAGAAGACAAAAAAAGAGGGTGTGGATAATAATTGGGGGGGGGGGGGGGGGAACGCTCCCCTTTATCAAATTGGGTATTCCCCTGGCTAAGTCGGGATTCGACTAGAATAATGAGACTTGTTCATGTTCAAACCCAACTCATTGCCGAGATGAATGGCTTGAATGCCGTAGGATACCAGTATTCGTATTTTCCAGGAGACACAACCATCCACACAAAGGGTGCAATTTTGTTACCCTCCTTAAAAGAGGGTTATCATTATAACCCTCCACCCTATTGGTTGAAATAGTGTAGGGGCATAAAAATTTGATGTTATCACTTTTATGGGACCTACGCCATTCCAACCAATAAGAGAGAGAATAATGTTCATTCACTTTTGGAAAAGGGTGAAAGAAATTGTATTGCCACCCGTAAATGGGAACTATAAGCACAGAATATATACTAGTAAATTTCGGGTGGTTACTTTGCCTCTGATTCGAAGCTTTAAAATGTATTTTTGACTACACTAAACATTTCAACTAAACATAGGCATAGGAAATAACGTATTGGATATTATATTTCTTATACCTTAATACACTTGTATGAATTAAAATAACAGAGGAACAATTGTTTTTGTTCATTTGGTGAAGGTTGGTTGTTTTTCCTCTTTTTCAATTAGGGACCACATTAAGTTTTGTATTTGTTGATGTTAATTTGTTTTCTCATTTAATTCTGCTCAAAATTTAACCTTTAATAATGCTCTTTTCCCTTCATTCTGCTCAAATTGGACCCACACTTCACAAAGAATGGTGTGTTTCAGAATTTGATTTTTCTTTTTTTCTTTTAGTCAAAAAAGGCGGAGACATGTAGGGTGCTGGTCCGAGAGGGAAAAATGAGCTGGGTTGTGAAAGGGTCCCACGTCAGTTTTTGGGTATATTCGGGGCTTTTTCAGACACAGACACGTGGTGCCCGACACGACCACTTGTACCCCCGGCACCCAAATACATTTTCCTAACGTAGTACAACAAGATTCAAAAGTTGGACCAACGCACAAAATTCTGGGTCTCTATATTTATTGAATAACCAAATGCCCAAAATAAGCGCGGACCCACTGTCTGTTTGGTCCACATGCTAGAATACAGACACCCTTTTTGACAAATCATGGCCCCAAGTTCGAATTTCAAACGATAAAGATAAATCTTGGGCACTACAAACCAAAATGCATAATAACAAGAGGGTTTTTCAATGATGTCATTGTCGATGCAGTATACAAAACCAACTCGAATTAATCCTTCCTTCCCAATTCGTTAGGGTGGACTTATATGCGGAGCCAAGATTTCATTCGGGAGTGCCACTGTTTAAAGAGAATCCATTTTTCATTCGGGAGTGTCACTGTTTTCAATAAAATTGTGAAGAGGTAGGCTACTCGTGTATTCATATAATTACATGTTGTTGTGCACGTTTTTGTTGAATAGAATTATAATAAATTGGTCCAACTCTTTGTTGTCTTTGAATGAAATGAAAGCCACTGAGATATTACGGTTATGATCCAAATTGATTAATCTCAAAAAATAAATCTTTTACAAAATCTGTATAAAATATAAATTCGTCCGAATATCACTATGTGCCTAACAGAAATACCTTTGTAAAATTTTTTTGGGTTGAAATTCGGGGTAGGGTGTGACCTACCCCACCTTCCTCCACCACCACCAGCTACCTCCGCCCCTGCCTGTATGATTTGTCAAGGTCTTTGCGTTTAGGTTGATTTACTGGATTGGATTTTTACCTACCACCACATCATTCCATTTTAATATACTCCTAGGTCTTTCCGCCCCTGCCTATATGTATTTTTTTAATTTCTCCACCCTTGGTTGGAGTCCCCTTTCACTCCCCCCCAAACTTGATGTACCCTTGTCAAGTTTCATTAATAAATTTGTTGCCAATCAAAAAAAAAAATCTTGTTAAACTTGAAATTATTCGAGTTGTGCGCTAGCATGCCCGGACATCCGGTCATTAAAAAAAAAACTTGACTTTTGTATCAGCTGTTTTCGTTGTCTATGATTTATATATATACCGTAATTTTTTCTGAGATCTGAAACGTGATTTAGACCCTTTGCAGTTCGACTCAAGAAGTTAGTTTTGCTTGCAACGAAACAGAGAGATTGGTTATGGCAGTGAATGGTGATAAGCCTCATGTGGTTTGTATACCATACCCAGCTCAAAGCCATATGAAAGCAATGTTGAAACTAGCAAAGCTTCTCCACCATAATGGATGTCACATAACCTTTGTCAACACAGAGTACAACCACCGACGCTTACTCAACGCCAGAGGACCGAGTTCTCTTGATGGATTGCCTGATTTCCGGTTCGAAACAATCCCGGATGGGTTGCCTCCTTCGGATGCTAATGCCACCCAACACATACCTTCTTTATGCGAATCTATCAGAAGGAATGCACTAGCGCCATTTCTGAGCCTTGTTTCCAAGATCAATGATGGTAGTGCTTCTGGAATATCGGACGTGCCTCCAGTTACTTGTATCGTCTCTGATGGATTTATGAGTTTCACCATCACAGCTGGTGAAGAGCTAGGTATCCCCGTTGTGCTGTTCTTCACTCTGTCTGCCTGTGGTTTCATGGGGTTTTATCAGATTCATGTTCTACTGGAAAAAGGGATTACTCCACTGAAAGGTACATTTTGTATTTGTTGTGTGTTTGAATCTATGCATGCTCATGAGCTGGACTAAAGCAAGTAATTGAGTCCTTATTTTGGTATTGTAATGAAAATAACATGTTTCGATGCTCAAATATTATATTTGGCACAGATGCAAGCTATCTAACAAATGGGTACCTCGATACCGTCATTGATTGGATTCCCGGGATGAAAGATATTCGTCTGAAAGATCTTCCAAGTTTTATTCGAACCACGGATCCAAAAAATATACCTTTTAACTTCTGCATGGAAGCAGCCGAGAGATCTTCCAAAGCTTCAGCAATCATTCTCCACACTTTTGATGCGTTGGAGCAGGATCTATTAGACGCTTTAACAACCATATTCCCATGCGTATATACCATAGGCCCGCTTCAGTTACTTTTGAATCACATATCAAAGAAAGATGAGTTGAAGTCCATCGGTTACAATCTATGGAAAGAAGAATCCGAGTGTCTCAAATGGCTTGATTCTAAGGAATCAGGATCCGTAATTTACGTGAACTTCGGAAGCATAACGTTAATCACCCAGGAACAAGTAGAAGAGTTTGGGTGGGGACTTGTGAATAGCCACCACAACTTTTTGTGGATAATTAGGCCTGATTTGGTAATGGGTGATGAATCTGTATTTTTACCGCCTGAATTGGAGGCACAAATCAAAGAAAGAGGTATAATAGTAGAGTGGTGCCAACAAGAGGAAGTCTTGAACCACCGATCGGTTGGGGCATTTTTGACTCACTGTGGGTGGAATTCGACTATTGAGAGCTTGTCGGCGGGGGTGCCAATGATTTGTTGGCCGTGTTTCGGTGATCAACAAACAAATTGTAGGTATACTTGTACTGAATGGGAGGTGGGGCTGGAGATTGATTGTGATGTGAAGAGAGAGGAAGTGGAGAAGGTGGTTAGAGAGCTGATGGGGGGAGGGAAGGGGAAGAAAATCAAGAACAAGGCTAGGGAGTGGAAGGAATTGGCAGAGAAGGCTACTGGTTCAGATGGGTCATCCACGTCGAGTTTGAATAATTTGGTGAACAAACTGTCAATCTCAATGGGAGGCTAGGATCAGCCGATGTATCTACAGGGTGTTCTCTATGCCTCTATGGCAGTTGGCTTCTGTTTTTAATGGACTGTAAATGTCTAAATACTTATTGTGTTTTTTGGAGTTGTATAAGAGATTTCTGTTGCATCATTCTAACTTTGGAGGACGTCTCACTTGCCATGGACTCCAAATAGAGATATTTCAATGTATGCCAAAATAATCAAAATGACATCTGAGATCGGAGATGGTACGGTGGTTGTCTATAACTTCAACTCTTGCATCTTTGGTGATCACACAAAAACAAGTTTAAAGTTGGTTCGTAGAAAAAAACGAATTTCAAGCGATTTGGCGAGTAAAACAAAACATAGTAGTGATAGCGGGAAATACATTTGCGACGGTCAAACAATTATTGGAAATTATCAAAATAAATAAGTTTAGTTTGTGGTTTTTATAAAATATTCCTTGTGTTCTTAGAAAGTTTATTTATAGTGTTTTGGGTTTGTCCCACATTGGCTAGTTAGGAAGATTGCATGCATGAGCGTGGCAGTGGGCTGTGTGGCTGCAATGTGGCGCTTTGATTGCGCACTTTGCACTTAGCACGTCGGCGCCTTGTAGGCGTCCTTTCTTATTGCGAGTTGGCGGTAAGGTGTTCGATACCTTTGCCCGCTTTGCGTACAAAAGGTTCTATATCAGTACCTCAGGTTAGAGGTATCGATACCTATAGGTCTACGCGCAAATTTCAGACGCCGAGTCAGACTGTTGTTAGCAGACGGGTGTGACTCTACTTGGAAAGGTTATGACTTTTTATGAATAGAATTATCAAGAGTATTGCTCTTTGTATCCCATTTGAGACTCTCTCTAATTATCATGGAATATTCCGGTTTCCACCAAATTTATTGGGTGACGGGTGGGCACCACGTGTCTGTGCCCAAACACTCATCTTGGTCGTCCAAAATATTTTTGAACGGTCCGGATTTAAAAGAGAAAAGATAAGAGAGAGAGAGAGAGAGAGAGAGAGAGAGAGAGAGAGAGAGAGCAAAGAAGGAATAAATCTGGGCTGTCCAAAAGTATTTTGGATGGTCCGTAGGATGCTCAGGTACGACCACGTGGTACCCACCTGACACCCAAATATTTTCCTAACAGAAAGTCTAGGTACCCAGAATTTACCCAGAATATGTAAATCAATGACCCAAATTTTCTCCAAGTGAATTTGGGCCATTAATTTTTAAATTATGAGTAAATTCTGGGTATATTTTATGTGTATATAGCAATGCTATTTTCCTAACGTAGTACAACAAGATTCAAAACTTGGACAAATGTACAAAATAGGTGCGGACCCACCAGGGGCGGAGCCAGGATTTTTGATCAGTGGGGTCAAAATTTGAACTATGTGCGATTCACTTTTCCGATTTGCTAGAAAAAAATAATTAGATTAACAAGTTAAACAAAAAGTAGATGTATATTAATAACTAAATGTACCAAACCTCTATTTTGCCCCTTATTTTTCTAAGTATCAAACCTCTTAAATAGGTTGTGGCAAAAAAAGGTGGTGTAAAATGGGGTCAAAATAGAAAAAATCTGGGCAAAACTATAGGTTAGGGCAAAAAATGAGGTGTAAAGTGGGGTCAAAATAGTAAAAATTTGGGCAAAACGATAACTATCTCTACAGAAATTTGGAACTCAGTGGGGTCAATTGACCCCATTTGTCTCTTGGTGCCTCCGCCCCTGGGACCCACTCTCTGTTTGGCCCACATGCTATAATACAGATTACGTACAGACACCATTTTTGACAAAACATGTTCCAAGTTCAAAAGCTACGTCTTGGGCACTACAATGCCAAAATGCATAATAACAAGAGGGTGTTTCAAGTAACAACATATGATTGGATTGTTTTGATTTTTTATTGAATTAATGATGTGTCTTATTAGTAGATGAGTCATAGTTTTCGGAAATACAAATATGTCATTGTCGATGCAGTATACAAAACCAATTCGAATTGAACCTTCCTTCCCAATTAGTTTGGGTGAATATTACCCTCCATTTTATTAGTTGAAATGGATGGTATTATTTTTTTGCAGGATAATATCACTTTTTGGTGGGGCTTATACTAATTCAACCAACAAGAGCGTGGGTAATGTTCACCCTATTTATTAAAATCCACTTATATGCATGTGAAGGCAAAATTTCATTCGGGAGTGTCAAAATTTAAGGAGAATCCACTGTTCTTGGTCCTTGTTTTGCGTAAAATTGTGAAGATTGAGGTAAGTTACGTGTGTATTCATATACTATAATTAAATATTGTTGCGCACTTTTTGTTAAAAAGAATTACTATAATAATTTGTTCCAATTTTTTTGTTGTCTTTAAATGAAAGCCATTGAGATTTTACGCTTTTAATCCAAATTGATTTATTTCTAAAAGCAAGCCTTTTACAAAATCTGTATAAGATATAAATTCGTCGGAATATCACATTGTGCCTAACTGAATTAAAATTTTTTTTGCTTGAAATTCCGGGTGGGGTGTGACCACCTACCCCACCTTCCACCAGCTACCTCCGCCCCTGCCTGTATGATTTGTCAAGGTCTTTGCATTAGGTAGATTTACTGGATCGGATTATTACCTACTACCACATCATTCCATTTTAATATAGGTCTTTTCTTGTCCTCGCATTTTTTGTAGTAATCTTGTTAATTACTTGAATTAGTCGAGTTGTGCGTAAGCTGGCCTGAACATTTAGTTATCCAAAAACAAAAAAAAAAGAACGCTGTTTTGGTTGTCTATGATCAATATATACCGTAATCTTTTTCTGAGACCTGAAATATGATTTAGACCCTATCCAGTTCGACTCAAGAAGTTAGTGTTGCTTGCAACGAAACAGAAAGATTGGTTATGGCAGTGAATGCTGATAAGCCTCATGTGGTTTGTATACCATACCCATCTCAAAGCCATATGAAAGCAATGTTGAAACTAGCAAAGCTTCTCCACCATAATGGATGTCACATAACCTTTGTCAACACAGAGTACAACAACCGACGCTTACTCAACGCCAGAGGACCGAGTTCTCTTGATGGGTTGCCTGATTTCCGGTTCGAAACAATCCCGGATGGGTTGCCTCCTTCGGATGCTAATGCCACCCAACACATACCTTCTTTAAGCAAATCCATCAGAAGGAATGCACTAGCGCCGTTTCTGAGCCTTGTTTCCAAGATCAATGATGGTAGTGCTTCTGGAATATCGGACGTGCCTCCAGTTACTTGTATCGTGTCTGATGGGTTTATGAGTTTCACCATCACAGCTGGTGAAGAGCTAGGTATCCCCGTCGTACTGTTCTTCACTCTGTCTGCCTGTGGTTTCATGGGGTTTTATCAGTTTCATGTTCTACTGGAAAAAGGGATTACTCCACTGAAAGGTACAATTTGTGTTTGTTGTGATTTGAATCTATGCGTGCTCATGTAGCTAGACTAAAGCAAGTCACTGAGTCCTTATTTTGGTATTGTAATGAAAATAACATGTTCCTATGCTCAAATATTATATTTTGGCACAGATGCAAGCTATTTAACAAATGGGTACCTCGATACCGTCATCGATTGGATTCCCGGAATGAAAGATATTCGTCTGAAAGATCTTCCAAGTTCTATTCGAACCACGGATCCAAACAATATATCTTTTAACTTCTGCATGGAAGCAGCCGAGAGGTCTTCCAAAGCTTCAGCAATCATTCTCCATACTTTTGACGCGTTGGAGCAGGATCTGTTGACCGCTTTAAGAGCCATATTCCCCTGCGTATATACCATAGGCCCACTTCAGTTACTTTTGAATCACATATCAAAGAAAGATGACTCAAAATCTATCGGATACAATCTATGGAAAGAAGAATCCAAGTGTCTTACATGGCTTGATTCTAAGGAATTAGGATCCGTAGTTTACGTGAACTTCGGTAGCATAATGTTACTGACCCAGGAACAATTAGAAGAGTTTGGGTGGGGACTTGTGAACAGCCACCACAACTTTTTGTGGATAATTAGGCCTGATTTGGTAATGGTTGATGAATCTGAATTTTTACCGCCTGAATTGGAGGCACAAATCAAAGAAAGAGGTCTAATATTAGCGTGGTGCCAACAAGAGGAAGTCCTGAATCACCGATCGGTTGGGGCATTTTTGACTCACTGTGGGTGGAATTCGACTATTGAGAGCTTGTCGGCGGGAGTTCCAATGATTTGTTGGCCGTGTTTGGCTGATCAACAAACAAATTGTAGGTATACTTGTACTGAATGGGAGGTGGGGTTGGAGATTGATAGTGATGTGAAGAGAAATGAAGTGGAGAAGGTGGTTAGAGAGCTAATGGGTGGAGAGAAAGGGAAGAAAATGAAGAGCAAGGCTATGGAGTGGAAGGAATTGGCAGAGAAGGCTACTGGTTTAGATGGGTCATCTACAATGAGTTTGAATAACTTGGTGAACAAACTGTCAACCTCAATGGGAGGCTAGGATCTGCCACTAGCTGTATCTACAACGTGTTCTCTATGCCTCTATGGCATGTGGGATCTGTTTTTAATGAACTTATTACCATTGCTAGGTAATGTCGAAATACTTATTTTGTTTTTGGAGTTGTTTAAGAGATTTCTGTTACATTATACAAATAGAGATATTTCACTGTATGCCAAAATAATCAAATGACATCTGAGATCGGAGATGGTGGTGGTTCTCTATAAATTTAACTCTTACACCTTCAGTGATCATACAGAAACAAGTTCAATGTTGGTTCGCGGAAAAAAATTAGATTCAAGCAATTTGGCGATCGCATAGAAATGCATCGAAAGAAACGAAAACTTCTGCAACCTACGAGAGTAAAACAGAACATTGTGAGTGATAGCGGGAAATACACTTGCGACAGTCACTGTAGGTTGTTAGTGTCAAACAATCGCCGACGTTGATCACCAAAGGAGGAGTCCTGCTGCCAGTGGTGGTGGGTGGCTTATCAATAGTATCAGTATGGACTGCAAATAACCGTTCAAGTCATCCTAACCATCTGAAAGTGTTTTTAATGGTCCAAATTTGTCAACAGTATCTTATAGGTAACATATTTCAACAAATCTGAACCAATTATTGTTGAGATGAACGCCCGGGATTCAACTGCAGAGGCTTAGAGTCCCATAACTTACTATGACTAAAGGTTTTGGTCAACTGGCCATCCGTAGTTACAGAGATCACTATTACAGCCAGGAGTGTTTAAACCTATAACGAGATTCACAAAAGATTTGACTTTTTCTTAAAAAAGATTTGAGTACTTGCAAAAAAACATGTGGGTGTTTTATCTTTTAAATAATTTTGTAGGTTTTTTGGATTTTATTGAATGAAAGACGTAGATGATTAATCTATCTTTTGGCAAGATCAAGAATTTGTTGTGTTATTGATATAGACTAACTGTCTTTATCATTCAATTTTTTTGGGGGATAAGGAACTGATTTCAGCCATTGAAGTTCCCCCATAGTA
>JAXBDA010006176.1:0-21605 GCA_036023075.1 Gaultheria prostrata | reverse complement strand
TAAAAAAAACCTTTTTCTTTATCCAATATATCAACTACTTCTACAATTTTCTATAAAAGTAGGTGTAATTGATCTCATTTAATGAACACTAACATGTGCCTTGGGGGCACACATTAACAAAAGCCATGGCTTATTTGGGTAAATTGGCTTGAAGTCTTTGATTCTAACACAGCCTTTATCCCTTAGTCCTGTCCCACATCAGATACTTATAGAAGTGAGAAGGCAATTTCCATTATTAAAAATGAGGGCTATAGAGATTATTTGGGCCAAAGAACAATTGGGCCTTAAAATTTGGTATATTAGTTCTAAAAAGACTTATAATCAAGCCCAAACCTAAAAACTATGGGAGTGCCCCTAAAATGTTGAATTTCTTGAATGCCCTAGGCCCAGGCCTAGGCATTGGGCCGGCCCTGTGTATCGTTTATAATGATTAAAAAAGGGGGAGATATATTTGATATGTGAAAGTAATAAATATATTTTTACAGACACACGTATATTTCCTGTCAATTTTTGTGTAAGGGGCTGTTTTTCCCTTTGTCAATCAGGAAAATTTTCGGTCTCATGAAATGAAAAATTGAATCTTTCGTTTAATAAAGCCACCTTTGTTGACTTTTCCTAATGCAATTACAATTATCACCCTCGAAGTCTTAAGAAATCATTACTGAACATAGAACTATTATCCAGTGTTGCAGGTACATGTTGAGGGTATAGTGCCTCTATACATATGAACGGTACCATACGAGGGAATAGTGTCATACTTGTGAACAATAGTATATGTGAATAGTAGTATGGATTAATAGTATTACACGGATAAATAGTGCCAAATAGTATTTTCACTATTCAATGTTCAGGTCTTTTATTTTCTTTAAAGAATTTGTTTTGGTTTTTTTCTCACTTTCAAGGCCGAGTTTTCACATTTCTTATATGCTCCTGTAGTAGCACCTTAGCTAGCGTTATTTTATGAAGTATTCTGGATTAATTCAATATCTTCTTATAATAGAATAATAATAACGAGCCTTTACTGAAAAATCACCAATTTCGTTTAGTTTGTTCTATACCATTCCCAGAAGCGAATGGAGTAACTTTTAATGGATTGTTTTCTGAAGCAAACAAAGTCCCATGTAATGAGCAATCCCCAGAAGCGAACAAAGTCTCATTTTAAAGCCGATGTCATGGCCCTAGGCAAGGTTATGGTAAAAATATGCCCTAGAGAAAATATCTAAAAATCAAACGGTAAGAATCCTAAATTATTCCATATGAAGTGGAGCAAGCCCGAAACTTGAAAAGATAAAGGGAAGATTATGAAGAATAAATCTCCCAAGAATATTAAAGGCTCCGGACGAGCTAATTGTGTTGCCTAGTGAAACGAATGTTGTGATTGACAATGCACTATATTTAATAGATCCTGAAGAAATCGGTTGAGAAATTCGTCATAGTGAAATCACAATTAAAGGCACAAATACATATTACTCCTACAATATCTAGCTGGAAGCTAATACTAGAAATTCTTCATGCCTTCTTATTATGGGTTATATCATAAGACAATAAAATGATTGAAGCACATGTGGTGACGCATCAGAAGTGCACTAACCCGAATTTGTTTATGTTATACGATTATCATTTTGAGCATCCGAAAATAATAAATGATGTGTTGGATCATTCTAATGGGTAAAAAGGAAGAGACATAATAATAAGTATTGAAATACAATTTTCTTCCTACCTACGTGTCCAATTAGGTACCACATCCCTCCCATTTTCAAATTTAAATTTTAAACTCTCTTCCTTCTTCCACACACTTCTTTCCATCTCTATAAATTCTACCATACAAATCATATCTCTCCATCTATCTTTTTGTCGGGTTTAATTCTCTCAAAACCTCTCCAAACTGCCATCCTCCCATTTTGAGTAATGACGAATATTAAGCGAGATTTTGCGTATGAGCTTTGGGTAAGAAAGAAGGAAATAGAAGAGATGACTGCGATTTTCATCACTCTATGGGTGGGATTTTGCAGTTTCATTTTGATTTGTGTGTTACTTTCTATAAGAATACCACCGTGGTTTGGGTTGAATGTGAATTTGAATACTCTATAGAAATGGATTCTTATTTTGGCTATCACAATCGCATACATTATCCTAGAATATGAAGATCAAGGGTGTAAATATTTTGAAAGGAGGAGATATAGCGATATGGGGTAGGCGAGACATGGTTATGGACAACGAAAAAAATAGACGCACCAAATACCTCGTAAAAATACCTCTGTGGTTGGGGTTGAATGTGAATTTGAATACTCTGTAGAAATGAATTCTTATTTTGGCTATCACAATCGCATCCATTGTCCTAAAATATGAAGATCGATGGCATAAGGATTTCGAAAGGAGGAGATATAGCGGTGTGGGGTAGGCGAGACATGGTTATGGACAACGAAAAAAAAAATAGACACACCAAATACCTCGACTGAGTTTTAAAATCTCTTAGCACTACCTTGTTGTTATCATTGGCGTATTTTACAAGGTTAACTTATTTGGCTCCCAAATGAGACTATACTATATGGGGGCATTGTTATCTGTTAGTACTTGGAGACACACCATACTACATGCTGCATTTTTTATACTTCATATAATGAGATGCTCATCATCACTATTAATTTTCGATCCACAATCCAACATTAGTCACCTTGAAGGTTTTTGGTTATGTTGTTTATAGTCTTCAATGTAAACTTGGAATTTATGTTGGTTTTTTATTCACCTCATATTATTAAATATCTTGAGCGATTAACATATGATATCTTAAAGACACATTTTGAGGATTGTCATTTCAATAAAAATAGTCTTCTCGGCATTAGGAGGTGTTGGTGGGTGATTCGCTGGTGGATCCTCCTTGGGTAGAACCATCTTCATCATTGCTCCGACCTACACATGCAACAACCGTTAGTGCCACGCCGGCCTCTTGCCGGCGGGCACTTTGATGCCAAAGCCAGCAACAAGAGAGGAAAACACAATGGAGAGAGTATTTTCAGATCTTAAAGAGTGTATTTCCCTCTAGGGTCTATCCCTTGGTATTTGTAGCCTCCCAAGTACTTGCTCTCCAAGCTACACGAGCGGTGATATCAACCCTCATTAAACCAGACACATGGCCCTCCGCGAATCACGCAACCTCTTGGACACGTAATTGTGACACCACCCTCCTCGCTTCGGCACATGCCTCACTTTTAGCCCATGAAGGCTCAACACACTCCGGGTCTCTTTTAATCGAACCGTCCCGGAGCCTTGTCGGATTTGTGGTCGTCCCTTGTGGACACGAGGAGTTGATCTTCTAACAGTAGGACCAAATCAAAATGGGACCGTCAGGTCCTCAAACCCTTTTATCAAACTGGACCGTCAGGGTCCTTAAATCCTTTTATCAAACCGGACCATCAGGGTCCTCAAATCCTTTTATCAAACCGTCCTCGAATCAAACCAGAGCGGTCCTCTTACACTTAAGTTTACCACAGACTCTTAGCCCCTGTCTTGACCATAGTCCTTTGCTCAACCAAGGATCCAGCCTTGTAAGTGGGCTTTTGCCCATCCGTTGGCTCCTTCCTAGTCATATGTACAATCTGTCAAGGCATAGCTATAGACGCAGACATTCACAAAACAAACATTAGCCCACGCGGTTGAACTTCTTCTGGGCCGAGCAAATGATATGACATCGAACCATCCTCTTTTCAAACCGAAGCGATCCTCTTTTGTCTAATTAACAACTACCCGGGTTCAGCCAACAAATTACCAAGGGAGAAGACCGTTGCAAACGACTTGCAACTCAACCTTTTCTTCACTCGGACACTCCGAGAGAAAAGTAAACAAGTTTTTGTGTTGGTACCTCAAGGCTTACGTTCGGCCAATGCATTGTCCCTCGGAAAAAATATCGTCGACTTGTTGACACATCCGACTCCATGCAATGCTTTTAGGAAAGCCAACCGTATTCCCGATGATGTTGCCTTGAGCTGCTTGTCGAGGATAAGTTTGAACATCCCATCCCCTCTCATTCTGCTGAAAAGGATACTGGAACCTCTGGCTCTCCACCAGCCGTCTGATTTACTATCTCTTTTTCTTTTAAGAACTTTGTACTTTATCTTTGCAAGTACTTCTTTGTCTTTCATGGACTGGCTCCATTCCGCATCCAAGGTCTGTGATATTGTTTCGTGATGGCCGACCTCATACATACCAACCGGTCGTTCCATCTTTCTACTTATGCCTTTTTTCCCAAGCATCTTTGAGTTCTTCTAAGTACAACATATCATCCCCTTCCCCCTACTCTGGTTTGGGCTAGGACTTGATCTGGTTCAAGCCAGAGTACTTTAGAAACAAATCATACTTTCTTTGAAAAACTGTCCCCATAGGACTGGTTTTGGACCAAGCCAGAATCAACATTTTGAAAAACCATCCCCTTCCCCCATTCTGGGT
Organism: Gaultheria prostrata; assembly: GCA_036023075.1. Classification (NCBI taxonomy): domain Eukaryota; kingdom Viridiplantae; phylum Streptophyta; class Magnoliopsida; order Ericales; family Ericaceae; genus Gaultheria; species Gaultheria prostrata. The sequence continues at coordinate 17,162 of JAXBDA010006176.1, read as the reverse complement.
TGGTCTAAGACTTAGTCGTTTTTAAGAAAAAAATTCATAACTTTGGATGATGACCGAGGGTCACTCCTCTCTCTCTAAAATAGAAGAGCACATTTTCCGATGGTTGCTCCTTCTTATTAAACCGAGATCCCTGCTTTCTCAACAGAACCAAGAGTCACACTCTCTTGATTATACCGAGAGCCCTGCTCTATGAAAAAGACAAGAATCGAAATTTCATGCTTCAACCGAGGAACGCTTCCTCTCACAGAAATTGAAAGTCACGTCTTCTTAACAAGCCAAGAGCTCACCCCTCATGATTAGATCGATGATCACTTCCTCTCAGTTATATTAAGAGCTACGCTTTCTCATCAAGATTCGGAGTCATACTCCCTTAATAAGACTGGAGATCACTCATGCTCTATAAAACTGAGGGGCCACTTCTTCTCAATAAGACTGAAGGTTACCCTTCTCAATAAAAAAACCGATGGTCACACCTTCTCAATCTCCCGGACTTCTAAAAATATCCCAGGTTATATTCCTTTTCTCATTAATTAAATTGCAAATGAAACAAAATAAGCAAGTTTGCAACAAAATGGGCACGACCACAAAAACAAGCTCAGGCAAACAAGTCATCCCTGTTCTGTTTAACCAACAGTACGAGAGTACAAACTAACAATCATCTTTTAAGCCGTCATTACTTGGTTTTAAAATCATCCAAACAATGAACACTTGTCTTTTAAACAGTTAACACTCGGCCAGTAGGCCATCAACACTAAGTAACTTTTAACTTTTTGGTAAAGAATCGAAGAAGAAACCACAAAACAAATGAACACAATAAATAAAGCCAAAGCTAAGCCCTCCCTATTCCACCAATAGGACTATGATATTGACACTCATATCCGACATTTTAACACCAAAATAGTCACTAAAAACCGCCCTATGAACTCGTAAACCTTGATTCGAGACTCCAAATAGCGTTTTAAAGCAGAAAAATAAAACACACCGTTAATTTTCGTGTCAAATCGCCTCAAACTAAGCCCGCGATTGAATTAAGAACGTCAAAACGGGTCCGAAACTGGTAAAATACCCTCCCAGACCTTAAAAACCATCCAAATGGCCTTCCTGACCCTATTTCCATGTTGTTGGCCCTTCTAGACTGTCGCATGCCCTCTCTGACACCCATGTGACCTTTTTGACACGCGTCTGAGTCAATTTGAACCACCGCTAACCCTTTAAACTGTGCACGAACCTTTGGAACTGCGGGTGACCTGTTTGATCCCCCGTCTGACCTCCTTCAACCTTGACCAGTATGTGCGAAACAAGCCCCACGAGTAGATCTAACTCGCGTTCACGTGCCACCTTCAACCGGCGCGTGAAGGCTTTTTTGGCATCTTCTGACGACCTTCCAAGTACCACTGTGATCGTTTGGAGGAGACGAAAACAACCCTATCTTTAAACTTTGATTCTAATCACTTTTTATCGAAGCCCAATCTGATTCGCCACTCACCTTCATCCGTAGGTGTTCAAATCAATCGTGCGGCTCACTTCAGTGACCAACGACAACGAGCTACCCACCCTTGCGATCATCTCAATGAAAGGAACAAAACCTTGTGCTCAAAAGTTATTTTTGATCAACTCATACAGATGCGAAACCCAAAAAATAGTTCGATGCTCCTCGTCGTCGTTCAAACACCACTATCTGGTTCCTCTGGCGTCGAAACACAACCACGACACCACCAACAGACTCATCTGAGTGAGGCACACAACCCTTACTAGTTTGATCAGGTTTTCGAATGACATTGATCTCAACCCAGACAAACCGTGCTTCCATGGCTTTTGAGTGAGTTTTTCGACTGAGTTTTTTGACATCCCAGCAGCCACACCAATTGTTAGTGGGTGATTCGCCAGTGGATCCTCCTTAGGTAGAACCATCTTCCTCGTTGCTCCGATCTACACAGGCAACAACCGTTAGTGCCAAGCCGGCCTCTTGCAGGCGGACACTCCGATGCCAAAGTTAGCAACTAGAGAAAGAAACACAATACAACAACAATAACAGAACCCATCTAGTCCCCAATCATTGGGGGTATGGGCGGGGGATGCTTGAAGACAGACCTAACCTTTGGCAATATGCACAAAGTGGCTGCTCTTAGAGTACCACTCAAACAATGGCCCCCCTAAACCTCCAAGAATCGAGGAGCTACAAGGACGTTTTGCTGCAAAACCATATCCTCAAATCAAAGCCGAAAGGCATCAGGGAGGGCAGGCCTAGAGACCCAAATTAATTTCCGTGCTCATTACCATGCTTCCTTCATTCATGGTCCAAAGCATCTCACTAATGAGCACATAGAGAAAAATACACAATGGAGAAAGTATTTTCAGATCTATAAGAGTGAATTTCCCCCAGGGTCTATCCCTTGTGTAGCCTCCCAAGTACTTGCTCTCTAAGCTACACATGTGGTGATGTCACCCCTCATTAAACCGGGCACATGGCCCTCCATGAATCACGCAACCGCTTGGACACATATTGGTGACACCACCCTCCTCGCTTCTGCACGTGCCACACTTTTAGCCTATTAAGGCTCAACACACTCCGGGTCTTATTTAATCAAACCGACCTGAAGCCTTGTCGAACTTGTCCCACTACAAGGGAGAGAAGTCATAGTCTGAAACTTGACTTGAAATTATTTGGAATGCCTCAACTTTATCTTATCTTGATCCACGCACTAATCAATGTGAACTTGAAGTTCAAAGGATCATTCATTTGCAAAGTACTACAAATCAAATGCTTGACGCATTCACTGACACAAAAGGAAATAACAATGTCTCATATATTTGCTTCAAAATCCTAGAATGGATAAAGGTCCATGTTGGACGAGTCGCCGACGCAACAACAAATGAGTTTAAGACATGCCAGAAGCATGGGAGACCTGTTGGTGCAAAAGATAAAACTCCCTGAAAGAGGAATGCTAAAGACAAAGAAATTAGTGCTCTTGGATAGGCTATACCCACGAATTGGGAAAATACTAAAGGGCACATAATTAATTCATCCAAAATTTTAGTAAAGGAAATTCCTACAGAAAAATTTCTTGAAGAGATATCTCCTGAAGCAGAACACGTACATAATAATATGAGATCTCAATTAACGATGGAGAAATATAGGATATAACAAAAATTATTGCTAATGACTTATTTTCATTTAACGTCGCCATTAACATAACCAGAAGTAATGATAGAAACATTACTAGAAGTAATGAAGAAATTGAATCACAAATCGTCGAAGAATATCGACATAGATGAGATTGGTCGAAATGGAAAGAAGCAATTCGAGTAGAATTGAGTTTTCTTGCGAAAAGGCAAGTATTTAGACCAATGGTTCAAACCCTTGAAGAGGTACAACCTATTGTCTACAAATGAGGATTCGTGCATAAGTAAAATGTGAAAAGTGAGATCGTGAGATACAATGCATGACTCATTGCACAAGATTTTTCGCAGAGACCTGGCATTGATTATGAGGGGACATACTCTCAGGTTATAGATGCAATCACATTTAGATTTTCGATAAAGCTTGGTAGTAAACGTATGTCTTGATATACATCCAATGGACGTTGTTACGGCATATTTGTATAGGATCACTCGATAGTGACATATACATGAAAATTCTTGAAAGATACAAAAGCGTGAAGCATATAGTTCAAAGCCCAGAACTGTTTACTCTCTCAAGCTACAAAAATCTTTGTATGGTTTTAAACAATCTGGTCACATGTGGTATAACCGCCTTAGTGAATATCTATTAGCCTAGCGGTTATCTCCTGGTCCTCCCAAAAGTGAGAGCAGGGTTCGAGCCTCGGCAGAGGCGTTTGGGGTTTAGGACTATGGATAGCTTCTAGACTCCCTCTCGACTAACTTACTAACTCCCCCGTTAATCCCCCACTGATGTATATCGAATGGAAAAAAAAGAATATCTATTTAAAAAGGGATATAAAAAGAATCCTATTTGTCCATGTGTTTTTATTAAGAGATCAAATTCTAGATTTGCTATTATTGTTGTATATGTCGATGATTTAAATCTTGTAGGAACTCCAGCAGAATTGACAAAAATTGCAGATTATCTAAAGAAGGAATTCGAGATGAATGGTCTTGGTAAAACCAAATTTTATTTGGGTCTGCAAATTGATCATTTGTCAAATGGAATCCTCATTCATCAATCAACATTTACATAAAAGGTTTTAAAATATTTTTACATGGATAAAGCACATCCCTTAAGCACTTTTATGGTTGTTTGTTCACTTGACGTAAACAAAGACCCATATCGTCCTCAAGAAAATGATGAATGGGTCCGGAATTTCCATATCTGAGTGCAATTGGTGTTCTTATGTACATTGCTAATTGCACTCACCTCGATATTGCATTTTTCGTAAATTTGTTGGCAAGATACAGCTCGGCTCTAGCTCGACAATATTGGAACGGTATTAAACAAATATTACGATATATTCGAGGAATGACAGACATGGGTTTATTCTACTCAAATTGCTCAAAGGCAAAATAAATAGGTGATGCTGTGTCACGCCCTCAATTTTCAAAGAATAATATATTCATAATCCACGAGGGAGTCAAAGACTCCACGGTCAAATAAAAGTCTTACAAACATTGCATTTAGTCCAAGTCAATACTGTCCATATCTACGGTTACCATAACCCAAATGAAAGTGAATATGTCATAAAGTTATTACAAACCATAGTCAAAAGATAAGATTTCAAATAAGTTACAAAACCATCTTTCAAAAAATAAATGTCTAAAGATGATGGAGTAACTCTCTATAAGCCTTTCAAAAGATGCATGCACACGTCACGCAATCCATCCTCATAATCCATATTGTGTACCTGAAAATTAATAGGGTGAGCTCACTAGCCCAGTAGGAAAACGTCTATCTACTCCAAATGGAAATGAGATGCATGTGAAACATAGGCACAAAGATGTAAGCACTTTACAAGACTCTAGAATAAAGATTTAAGGAAGAACATACTCAAGGAATCACATCGAGTTCAAAGATCTCAAAGTTTCATCAACCATCGTGTCATCGTACCCAACGCGTACCCGATACGCCGCATGTGTCAAAGTATTCATTCATCGTGTTCAAGTTCTTTATCATCATTCACTTCCTCAAATTCCTCGCGATACACCCTTAGGCGCGGACCGAGTATCCTTCCGGGCATACCATATAGGCCCCGTGTCCACTTTCCCTTGGCCAAGGTTCATTCCTCGCGAAATGTCCCAAGGACGAACCGAGTATCCCTCCGGGCATGCCATATAGGCTTCGTGTCCACTTCCATGTTCTCATATTCAATTTATATTCATTCGCATCGTTATAGTGTCAACGTATCCCCACACCTCTATTCGTCATTCCAAAATAGAGTTTAAGTCCCTATGTATCAATAATAGGAAGCTACGGGTATCAATACCCAATTCCTTAAGCACTTTAAGAAAAAAATTCCAGAATCTCTGGGTATCAATACCCCAAATCTGGGTATCAATACCCAACACAAAAGAGTAGGAAAGCTAAATAAACTTGTTGGGTATCAATACCCTAGAATCCGGGTATCAATACCCAGTCTACTAGAGGTCCAAAAAGGGACAGATTTACTGGGTATCAATACCCGAAATCTGGGTATCAATACCCAATACAAAACAAGCCCAAATTTTGGGGCTTTCATTAGCATTTCTAAATCAAACACTTCCAAAGCTAAATCTCCAAGTAACAAGCTAGAGAGAGATGATTAAACAACCAATTTGAGTAGGGGAAACAATAACCAACAAGAATCATGATATTTCTCAAAGCAAAAATGACTAGAAATGGATTCCAAGTGGGTTTCATACAAATTTCAAGAGTTATCATGAAATTAGAGCTCCATAGGATGAGATATCAACTATGTCAGGTGGAGGAGCATAATGGAGCAAGATAAAAGTCATCCTTTCAACATAAACTAGACTAGAAATGATTTTTCTCAAGGGATTTCCACAAAGCATAAGAGAGAATGATCATAGGAGGGATTCTACACACACATACATCAAGTTTACATTGAGAATTGATAGAAATTTCCCTACCTCTTGGGATTTGACTAGAAAACACCTCCAAATGAAGAACCCAAACTCTAGCTCCAAACACCAAGCAAGATTCTTCAAACACTGGGATGAAATAAAAGCACCAACACGTAGATCTCGAGATTTTAGGAAGGTTTTGTGAAGGAGTTAAGGTTAGAAGTGAGGGATTGACTTGGGTTGGTGTGAATTTAAGTTGGAGGAGTAAGTTGAGAAAAAATGGAGGGATAGAGAGAGAAAGAGGGCCGGCCAAAACTGAGGGGAGGGGGACTTGTCTCTCTCCTCTCATACACCCCACAATACACACACACACACACACCCCTCACTAATTACACCTCAAGTCCAAAAGTGACTTGTGTATATAATATGTGACCACAATACTTATTTTCATAAACCAAACTTAAGTAAAGACTATAATTTTGAATAGTCTTCATTTTAATTTATTTATGAAAATAAGGAAGTACCCCTCATTTGGAAACAATGACATTTCCAAATTTTGAAATTTTAATCACATCAAAATCTCATCCCTCACTTTTAGTACAAAACCGAAAAACGGCACATTTTTCTCCGAAGAAAATGGGTGAAAGACGACTTTGCTTTACTCAAAAATAAATTCCGATTATACCGTTGTGATTTTAAAAATCCAAGGAGCAATTATAGGGATTTTTTATCGGCCAAATCAAAACTTCTCCAAAAAGTGATTTTTTTACACTGTCCCTTACATGCTGATGCTAGTTATTTGTCCGACCAACACAAAAGCCCGATCACAGATAGGATATGTATTCACTTATGGTGACACTGCCATTTCGTGGCGCTCTATGAAGCACAAATTGACAGCCACTTCATCTAATCACTTTGAGATTCTTGCAATTCATGAGGCAAGTAGCTAATGCATTTGGTTAAGGTCTATGATCCAACACATTCAAGAAAGAAGTGGATTATTATCAATCAAAGATGCCCAACTGTTTATATGAAGATAATGTTGGATGTATAACTTAGATAAGGGGAGGCTACATCAAAGGTGATAGAACTAAACACATCTTTCCAAAATTCTTTGGGTTATTTACCTAGACACCCCCTAAACTATTTCGCTTGTCGTGAAACACCCCCTAAACTAATTTTCCTGCGATGACACCCCCTAAACTTCCAAAAAATTTACCCCAAGACCCCTTCCTTAGCCTTCCGTCTCCAAAACTCAAGGTATGGGGTCATGTTTTGATGATCCAAACCGTTCAAGTTGTTTAAAATATGTTTTTAAGGGTGCTCGCGAGAAATTGGCAAAAAAAAGATAGGTAAGTGCTTGATCCAAACAAATATGTATTTATGAAAAACTCTTTGGATCAAGCACTTTCCGGTCACTTTTTTAGCTAATTTCTAGACAATACCCTTAAAAACATGTTTTAAACAACTTGAACGGTTTGGATTATCAAAGCATGACACCGAACCTTGAGTTTTGGAGGCGGAAGGCTGAGGAAGGGGTCTTGGGGTAAATTTTTTGGAAGTTTAGGGGGTGTCGTCGCAGGAAAATTAGTTTAGGGGGTGTCTCACGAAAACTGAAATAGTTTAGGGGGTGTCTAGGTAAATAACCCAAATTCTTTTACACACATGATCTTCAGAAGAGGGGAGATATTGATGTTCAAGAAATACGTTCAATTGATAATCTGGCGGATGTATTCACCAAAGCATTGTCAACATCAATATTAAAAAAGTTAATCCACAATATTGGAAAGCGTCGATTAAAAGGCTTGTTGTGCAATGTTGAGGAAGAGGAAATGACATAGTGTCATCATATAGATTGTACTCTTTTTCCTTCATCTAAAGTTTTATCCCGCTAGATTTTCCTTAGCAAGGTTTTAATGAGGCAATTTGAAGACATTTCTAGTACAAAAAAATAGTGCACTCTTTTTCCTTCACCGAAAATCTTTCCGACTGGGTTTTCCTTGGTAAGGATTTAACGAGCCACATTCTTAGTGTGTGGTTATCAGAGGGGGAGTCTTATGAAATCATTCAATATATGGCTGACCACAAACAGACAAGTCACACCTAAGTTGTTGTTCATGTTAGTTGGAATAGTATGTGTAGTTATTATGGCCTGTGAACTTTGGTCTATAAATACTGAATAAAAATGTTCAGTTTTGTATATTTGAAAAGCAGAAGAAAATAAGAGAATGGAAAAAAAAAGAATCAGACAGAAAGGTAATGAGAATATGATTGGTCTGGAAGATCGATCCTAATAGTTCTTGAAGAACTGATTTCATATATATATCTTGTCTCAATATTTGTTTTAGTTTCTTGCACTTTCCTTTATTATCTGCTTAGTTTTATAAAAAAATTATTTATTTATTTAAATAGTTTTTGTAGAAATACTTTTTTAACAGTCCTTCAAAAAAAACAGTTTAAAAAACATTTACAATGGCCTAACCAAAAGGTTGCTAAGGTTAGTTATGTTTGTTAAAAAAAATGCTTACGTTGGAATAAACCAAACTTACCAATCCCTTAGCAACTAAGAACATCTACAACGGCCTAACCAAAATAATGTGTATTCAAAAAAGTGCTCACATTGAAATAATCAAACTTAGAAACCCTTAGAAACTAATCAAATTTTGGCCATTGGATAACTAAAACTAGCAACCTTTTGGCAATAACCAAATTTAGTGGACTCCAATTTGCCCAATCAAGTACACTACCATTACACAAAATGACAAAAAACTTCTCTCTATTCCTCTCTCTCTCTCTCTGAACAATTTTTTCAAAAATTTATTTCAAAAAACAAATTTATTAAAAACTGTTTACACAAAACTTGTAAAAACTATTTTTTCTCTCAGGATACTGTTTTTTGATTTTTTTTTTTATGCAAAAACTATTTTTTAATTGTTTCTCACAAAAATAGTTTTTTTTTTCTTTTCAAAATGTACTATTTTCTCCAAAACAGTTTTACTCAAAAAACTAAAAAAAAAGACTATTTTATTGGATTTTTTTTTTTTGCGGAAAAAGTTTTTAAAATTGTATTTCAAACACTGTTTTTTTTAAAACTGTTTTGTACAAATATGTTTTCAAAATAATATTTAAAAAATAATAATTTCAAAAATTATTTTTTGTAGTTTGAAAAAGTGATGTGACAAAATTTTGGTTATCCAAATTTAAAAAAGTGATGGGGGTCCATTGTTTTTTAATTTTTTGACTGGCATCCATTATTTTTTGTTATGAATAATAAATACCAATGTGGGACTTGACATTGTTAACTTTATTTCTTTTTTTTTCAAAATCTTGTAAATACTGTTTTTACAGTTTTTTACACAAAAAATTGTAATTTTTTTTTTAATTTCAAAATGCTTAAACTATTTTTTCAATAACAATTTTTAACACAAAAACTGTTTTCTCTAAAAACAGTTCAAAAACTATTTTTTCTAAAACTGTTTTTTTTTTTTAAATTGTTTTATCAAACACTTTTTTTTTACAAAACTATTTTTTTTCCTGAAAAACTGTTTTGTATTAAAGTAAGTTTTCAAGATGTTATTTTTAAAAAAGAGTGTTAAAAACTATTTTTTGTAGTTTGAAAGATGTGGCAAGTGTTCCAAATTGGAAAAAGTGACGAGGGTTCCAATGTGTTTAGTTATGGACTAAAACCACCAGTGTGAGACTTGACTATGCTAACTTTAGCAAAATGGATAACCAAAAGCTAATTTGGCAAATTTTGGTTATCTAATTTTGGTTAGGCCATTGAGGATGCTCTAAGAGCATCAATATCAAGCGACATAAAACACTCCTAAAAGCTATACTAGCAAGTGAAAGAGGAAAAACTGAGCAAAAACTGCTCCGCATCAGGTGACACAGTCACAAACTAACTCAAAGTTGTAGAGAAAATGAACAAGACCTACAAAACAAAGAGCAACTGTTCACTTACCAAAACCCAACAAAACAAATAGAAAATGGGCAGATTCGGGTTTCAGAGAAAATACTACACAATCGACCAACAAAGAACAAAACTTCAATTTCTGTTGCACCAAAAAAAATTCTAAAAAAAAGGGCAACAAATCTTCCCAGAAGGATTAAAATCCAAGGTGTTTCGATGGTGATTTTGTTCGGATGGATTTGAAGCTCTCACCGACTAGAACAACCTTCCCTCCTGGCTCTTAAATCGAATCCCACGTTATAGCCTTCGATTTTGGGTTTGAGGCATGAGATTGGGTTTGGATTAGAGAGAGAGAGAGAGAGAGAGAGAGAGAGAGAGAGAGAGAGAGAGAGAGAGAGAGAGAGAGGGAGAGTGCCGATGCGTGAAAAAAGAAAAGAGGGCAATTACATTTTCTCTAGGAAATGCAACATACATAGGTGGAAATTGCACAAACCCCCTCCAACTTATCTACTATTGCCTCCACTAGTTAATGTATTTATTGTACTTAATTTTGAAAAAAATAAATTTTCAATTAAATAAATTATTATAATTTCAAATTGTCCAAAATTAATTTACTTGAGTTTGATTTAGTAAAGTTATTATAGAAAGAAAGAAAGTTTAATATAGTAAAGTTAGAATAAAGAGTCTGATTTTGTGAGGTTTTGAAAAAATGACTTCCCAAAATATAAAAGATGTTTTCGAGGTTCCATTTGGTGCAAAATTTGGTGCTCCTAATAAGGATGCTCTTAGTTACAATTTGTTTTTGAGGTCGCTAAGTTTGGTTATTACAATGTGATCAACAAACATTGCTAACCTTAGCAACCTTTTGGTTTTTGGTTAGGCCATTGAGAATTCTCTTAATAGTTAGTACCAACTTGGAGTTGTACCGTGTAATTCATGTGACGTAAGCCCGTCAATGTTTTTTTTTTTCAATCGAATGTTTGAGTTAAATTACGCTCACCTCGACTACATTTTCGAGGCCTTGAAATTAATGGCTGAGCAAACACTCTAATGATCCCAACGTTTGGAATGAAGGGTTGAGATTTGTCAAAAAAAGAATATTCTTAGAAATACTTCCCCGAAACTAAGGGTACCGAACAAAGGGGTATCGTAAAATGTACTAATGGCATGAGGGACCTACTTTTGGGTCCCACATACGAATAATCCGTATGTTCATTAATTTTTAAATTAATTTTCGAGTGTCCTATAAAAATTCAGTTCAATTTGGATATGCCTAAATTGGTAATCCAATATTATAACCTATCATTCAGATTTAGATCTTGAATTTTCTAAATGGAAGCTTGAAGTTTGGATCACCCCCTTACACATATCGAATTGAGCTTATTCTTGCGGAGTCACTAAAAAATTATTTTAAAATTAATAAACGGTTCGAATTATTCACTAAAAAATAAGCCTACCTAGTCCATATTTCCCTGATGTGTTACATGTGAATGTTTTTTCGCACAAACTACTCGAATGATTTGTATGCTGATTCGACACTTCTATTCGTATGACTTGATTTTAATGCATAAAAATTAGCTTCATTCATAGAAGGGCCTGTTGGTGAGAGGTCCACTATATCTATTTTGTAACACCCGCAGTCCACATAACTATTTTGTAATACTTCCAGTCTATCCATGGGTGAAAAGAACAAAAATACCCCTAGCTTGCAAATGAAGCTGGGGTCTCTCTTCCCATCCCCATCAATCCCCATCCATGGCCGACAAACCATTGACGCTGTCGAGCTCCCTCAGGTCATCGCAAAAAATCCAGCAATTGGCGCAATCTCCGGCGATCGACACCCCATTCAAAAACGAGGCGCGGCAGCGGCGATCTCATCAATCTTCAATCCGATCGCATCATTCTTCAATCTGAGGAAAATCAAAATCCTAAAATAACAACATATCAAAAAAATATATTAAAAAATTGATAAAAAAAAACAAAAAATACATAAAAAAATCACATCTTATGAATCCAGATAACCACATCTGATCACAAGTAAGCTTTAAAAAAGAGATACAGTACACATCTTGTGACTCCAGATAACCACATATTGTGAGTCCAGATATCTACATCTTTTGATTCCAGATATGGTTATCTGCGCCGGCGACTTTTCCAGCGAAGTCCAATTTTCCGGTGATTTTTCCGGCGTCGGTTAAATTTTCGGCGAACTTTTCCGGCGCCCGCGAACTTTCGGCGAGAGTATATTATGTGTGAGGGTACATTTGTCTATTAAAAATGGAGAATGGACCTTACACTTTAGAAATTTTAAAAAAGTGGATTAGAGGTGTTACAGAGAGTTATAAATGGACCTTTGAGTAATTTGTTATTCATGGAACCATAACTTCATTTTTTAAATTTCGTCAAATACTCCCTTGAAATTCAGTACTCCCACCATCCCAAAAAGGATGTCCAAAATCACTATTCATGCCTCTCGAAAAAAACATCTATATTTTTTAGGTTATGATGAATTATATATGCAATATGGATCTAACTTAGTTTTATTAAACAAAGTTTTTAAAATCGCAAAAAGTATTATAAAATATGAAATATAGATGATTTTTTGAGAGACATGAATAGTGATTTTAGACATCCATTTTGGACGGAGTGAGTAACATTTGAAATTCACCTCTCCCTGGAATTAGCTTGGTTTTGTTCGGTTGGCTATTTTACCCATTTTCAAAACATGTTTTCAAAAAGATTGTTCATCTTTCTAATTATTACTTACATTTTTCTCTCTACTCATTATCTTATTGTTCTTGTTTCTCTCTCCAATCATTTCCCAATTATTCTCATTTTCAAAAATCCAACTAAACACTATCTCAAAAATTATTCCCAAAATTTTCTTTTCAAAATCCATTCAAACACAGCCGCCGCATCATTTGACTTCCGATCAAAACTTGCCACAAATCCTTCTCCATCTTCCACCTCCCGATGCCGGGCACACCCTAACCCTAACCCTAACCCTAACCCTACACTTTTCCAATCACAAACATACTTCATACCTTCCATATATGCATATTATATCTCCGTTTCAATGGATGACTCCAAATTACCCGCCACCAACAACAGCAACAGCAACGAGAACGATCATTTCTTCGACGCTCTCGACGAATTCCCCTTCTACGATTGCCTCGACACGATCGAACCAAACTCACCCCCAATTTCTCAGCAACAAGGCGACGAAGACGACGACGACTCGTCACTCAAACCGAGAATTCTCTCTCCCTCCAGCCTTCGTCGCCGGCGTTCTTGGTCTCATCACACCCGTAATGAAACCTCCTGCAGTGATCTAAAGAATTCAAACCCTAATTCTGCGGTAAGTTCCGAATCCACGTCTCGCGTTGAAAGAAAGTATAGAATTTCACGAAGTTTAAAGGGAAATGAGAGGGCAAGTGAAAAACCTGATTGGATACCTAGTGCGAACGAGGGAGAGACGAAAGAGAATTCGACAGTTACGACTGCTAATGATGATAGAGTCGACGATTCTGTTGCAGTAGATTCGGCTTCTGGCGGAAATAATGAATCTTCATTTAATTTTCTCTTTGTTTTAGCCGGATTGTTGATCAAGGCAATCTCGTTTCAAACTAGTTTACTGGTGAATTTTGTCACTTTGCCGATATGGTTGCTGTATTGTGCGTATATGCTTGTCATTGATCCGTTTCGAGCCGTTAGGCGCGGTAGAGAGTACGTGATGGGTAGAGTGTTGAGAATATGGGGTGTTGTATGCGATAATGTTAAGCCTTTCTTGTATGAATGGTTGAAGGAACACAAATCTGTTTGGAGACTGGCTTTGCGGTTTGGTTGGGGATTTCTGTGGGCGTCATACGTGTGTGTTGTTTTGATTAGTTTGTTGGTGTTGGCATTTATTATCAGTGGTTTTATCACGAGGCATTTGGTGGAGGAGCCCATTCAAAGGAAGGAGGCACTAACTTTTGATTACACAAAGAATAGTCCTGTTGCGTATGTGCCGGTCATATCTTGTCCAGGTGAACCCCGTGGTGTGAGTAACAGAGGAAAGATAGAATTTGAGAATCTTGGGGCTCCACGGGTTATACCTCCAAAACACAAATTGCAAGCCACTGTTTCGTTGACATTGCCAGAGTCGGATTACAATAGAAATCTTGGGATGTTTCAGGTATGTCTTTTTTGATGGATTAGGCTTAAATGTGTTTATTAGTTTTTGAATCTGGATGTGTTTCATGTGTGCTTTTTCGGTAGTCTTGAATCATGAATGATATCTTGTCGTGTATCATAAAATTCTAGCCCCTCTTTTTTTGCAAGATAAGTGGACGTTCTTATTGTGCTCAAACCAGGGAAAAAAAGATCAAGGGGGCATTCGCCAAAGATACAACAGTCCCCATAATCGGGAAAAAACAAGCCTATAGGCCCTATACTAGTAGAAACTGCAGCAAAACACCCCTGCCGATCACAAACAATACTAAATAATCAATCTAAACAACAGAAAACAAAGACAGCAGGACTCGACAACAAACCTATCACTGTCTTGGGCACATAATCCCTTCTTATAAGCTCCAACTTGCACATTGGGTCTTATTCGCTTTAAATGGCTTCACATTCCTTATAGAGCTCATAAAATCTCCCATTTATGTTTCAAAGCGTGACCTGTTCCTTTGCTGAAGCTTTTGTCTGAAAGATTCTTTGATTCCTTTCTATCCATATACCATAGTTAGAGGCCGCTAAGGACCACCTCAAAACTAATGTATTTACTTTTAGACCTTGAACCCTTAACATGCATTATTAACCAGTTTATCATCTAACTTCAAAAGGATTCTGGGGACGTACTCTTGCCCCCCTACACCTTGCCAAACTGATATGGATAAGGGGGGAACCAAAAAAATTTGGAGCAGGTGGTTTCTTTAGTACTTCTACTCAACTGGCAGTTCTCATCAACCACCATCCCCCAACTACTCAGTCTATCAGTGGTACTTAGTCTTTGTTGAACTACCATTTGTAAAGTTGGTGTACATACAGGAACATGCTTCCCGCCAGATCACTTGCTAATTTTGAACTGGAAATTTGTGTCTAACTACATTCCAAGCAGAGCGTACAGTAAAAAATTCCTCTTGGGTGGGGCAGCCATCTAATAGAATCATGTTGATTAGGCTCAGGCATCAAATTTGGAGGAGATGAGCCATAATGAGCTGAATGATCCCATTCCTCATTTTTGCCATCTCTAGTGACCATGATGGATAATTGAGGACACCTTGGGTTGTAGAGATGTTCCCAAGTTGTAAACCACACTGTTACCGAATCCTTTATCCAAGGAATTCGATGTTATAAAAATTGCTAGCCGCTAGTTGGGCGGTAGAGGGGCGCTCGCTGCACTCCGTCTAGAGATTAGTAACTTTTTCCATTTAAAAAGGAAATAGTTTCTCCTCCACCAATGACACAAGATTACGAAGAACAGATTTAAGATTAAAATAACCACTAAAAAGTAACACAAGCTACATTTTGTTATGTATGATGTACATATTTTGTAAGCGATTTAGGACTTTGATATTTAGACTTATATATCATACATAATTTGATAAAATAGCAGTTAACACGTTATATGTTTTACTATTGCACATGTAACCCCAAAATACTTTTAGAATTTACTATATATACCCCACCAGATTAATCGTTGCCTAGCCGATCAAGTGGGAACTAATTGCCACATTAGCGTTTGGCTTCTGAGCTGTGTCCTCTAACCACTCTCAAGTCTCAACCAATCTCCTTGCTTGAGATGATGAAAATTGAACTCCAATCCTCTAAGCCTTGCAGATATAAAGGGGGTACCAAAGTACTTAAATGAAAGTCTACCTTCTGGAATGGGGAGGATACTCATCATAAGCTCCTTCAGGTGCTCATTCACTCCAGCAAAGAAGACGGCACATTTTTTGATGTTGAGTTTTAAGCTAGAGAAAGAGTTGAAGTCTTCCACATATTGTTTATTATCAGAAAGAAGTCTTGGTTTACCCCACCTACAATTACAAGTAATCGGCAAAGGCCAAACTACACAAACTCAGATTTCTACATCTTGAATCATAGCTGAACTTCTCCCGTCTCATCCTATACTTCAGCAATGCTGCACAAGCCTCCATAGTATTAAGGAACAAATAATAAGATATGGATCTCCCTACCTCAAACCTCTTTGATCAGAAAAATAACCCTCTGAACTTCCATTATTGACCACGGAATATCTTGCAGTACGCCCACATTTTATCTAATCCGACGGAGGAACTGTTCTGGGATTTCCATAGCCACAATTGTATTAAATAAAAAATCCAAATCAACAGTGTCATAGGCTTTCACTAGGTTGATTTGTATTGCACATCTAGGAGGCCCTTCATTCCTATGGAACCTCGCACAAGTTCTTGTATTAGTTGCACATTGTCTATAATTAATCTTTCCTTTAATGAAGGCAGGCTGAGATTGATCTATTAAGACTGAGAGACCAGACTGAAATCTGTAGGCCAAAACCTTTGAAATGCATTTTAGTAACATTACAACAGGAGATGGGTCTGTGGTCCCTCATAGTGAAAGGGACACTAACCTTGCGGATCAAGGATATGGCTGCGGCAGTCCACTCCTTGAGCATGAATTCTCCCACAAAGAAAAAAGGTATTGGTGACCGCTTCGGCACTTCTATAAGATCCTTGCTCACCACATCCCAATTCCTTTGCTAGAATAATGAGTTGTACCGATTGGCATCTATAGATATAAGAGCAGGTTCAGTGTTTTAAAAGGCGATCGGTACACCGAGGCGCCATGGTCCCCTGGAGCTTTAAGCGCGAGGCGAGGCGCGCGCCTCTTGACAGCGAGGCGCAATTTTTTTTTAGTGCAAATTTAATGTTTTATAGAGCACCACCCAGCATTTATTCACTGTTAGCATTTATTCATTAAGTGTTTTCATATAAAATAAAAATTATATACAATTTGAATGGAATTTAAATAAATAAATGATAGTGGAGGTCTTTTCCAACCACACATGCCGTCTATGTTTTTTTTTTTTAATCTCCAAAATAACAAAGTCTGATGACTGACTCTGATTAAAAAAAAAATAAAGAAGAAGACAGAAACAGAGTGAAGAAACAGAGTAGAAGAAAAAGAAAAATCAGAGAAGAAGGAGACGGCAGAAGAAGAAGGGAAAAAAGGGAGAGAAAAAAAAAACAGAGTAGAAGGAAGAAGC